>JACJUY010005909.1:0-55513 GCA_014220935.1 Platorchestia sp. MABIK
TTGCTTTAGGAAATGCGAGGCTCCTGGCATGTGGAATGCGAAACGATGCAGGCAGTCATATGCTTTGCTCACTCTTTAATGCACACTACCAGTGCCATCTATTTACCACAAGAGATACAGAATTTGAAGATTGTTTCTTAAGTCTAGTACAATGGTCACATTTGAGTACAGCTACTTGTGGGCCCGAATAACTTCAGTGACTTCTAGAGCATCCTATCATAAGAGCTATTCTAAGGTGTACAATAATGTCTAACCTAATTCACTTAACCTAGTTACACATTAGACTGATCAATGAATTAGTTAACTCGATATTCGATGCCTAATTTCGCAGATTATTTTATCTGGGCTAGCCGTTAATGAATTAGTCAACTCGATATTCGATATTTTAGTCATTTTTAGGAAACATAATTGCACTAGATCATTCACATTGCTGTTTCCCGCGGAATATCATCCTTTTACTGATAAATATACACCAAAAACAGCTTCTCGGCCATTCAGCAGACGGCGGGAGAAAGACATTACTGTCCACGACAAAATCAAAGACGGAGCAGGTCACTGTCTCAGTAAGGCTTCGCTGAAGGCCTCTGTCTTATGATCCACGTCAGACCGACTGCTCTTTTGCTGCATCCACCTCACTCTGCAGCAATCCACGCCCGGCCGACAGCTCTTTTGCTGCATCCACCTCTCTCTGCAGCAAATCCACGTCCCGGCCTACAGCTCTTTTGCTGCATCCACATCTCTGCAGCAAATCTACGTCCGGCCGACAGCTCTTTTGCTGCATCCACCTCTCTCTGTAGCAAATCCACGTCCGGCCGACAGCTCTTTTGCTGCATCCACCTCTCTCTGCAGCAAATCCACCTCCGGCCGACAGCTCTTTTGCTGCATCCACCTCTCTCTGCAGCAAATCCACGTCCGGCCGACAGCTCTTTTGCTGCATCCACCTCTCTCTGCAGCAAATCCACGTACGGTCTGCAGCTCTTTTGCTGCATCCACCTCTCTCTGCAGCAAATCTAATCCGAGCGAATGAATAAAACGTTTCTTTAATTTTCACTGTCGGTCCATCAAAGCAACGGATGTTCTATGGACACCGTTTTAGCAAATTAAAATACCCGTCTTGAAAGGCCGGTGTAATTTTTCAATAATTCCAGTGTTTTACAAAGAGTAAATCCCTTGGGGCCATGTAAGAGCAAATAAAGGTAATTACTGACATTATAATCAGAAATTAAGTAATCATAATCAGAAATTAAGGCTTTGAGACAATAGATAGTTAATTTTCAGTCGCTAAGATAGTAAAAAACAAAAACATGAATCGATCGTAGTGAAATAACATTCCCTTACGCACATGGCTGAAGTGCTGCAATGCAGCGTCAGATGGAGAACCGTAAACAAGAATGAACCGAAAATAAATCTGAGCAACTAAATATTTAAATGATGTTAATCTGTGGGACTTCACATCTGGGATGAGGGGTACAAGGAAGACTTCAACACCCGCATCACAGCACGCATCACAGCACGCATCACAACACGCATCACAGCACGCATCACAGCACGCATCACAACACACGTCACAACCCACATCACAACACGCATCCCCACNTTGCTTTAGGAAATGCGAGGCTCCTGGCATGTGGAATGCGAAACGATGCAGGCAGTCATATGCTTTGTTCACTCTTTAATGCACACTACCAGTGGCATTTATTTACCACAAGAGATACAGAAGTTGAAGATTGTTTCTTAAGTCTAGTACAATGGTCACATTTGAGTACAGCTACTTGTGGGCCCGAATAACTTCAGCGACTTCTAGAGCATCCTATCATAAGAGCTATTCTAAGGTGTACAATAGTGTCTAACCTAATTCACTTAACCTAGTTACGCATTAGACTGATCAGTGAATTAGTTAACTCGATATTCGATGCCTAATTTCGCAGATTATTTTATCTGGGCTAGCCATTAATGAATTAGTTAACTCGATATTCGATATTTTAGTCATTTTTAGGAAACATAATTGCACTAGATCATTCACATTGCTGTTTCCCGCGGAATATCATCCTTTTACTGATAAATATACACCAAAAACAGCATCTCGGCCATTCAGCAGACGGCCGGAGAAGGACATTACTGTCCATGACAAAATCAAAGACGGAGCAGGTCACTGTCTCAGTAAGGCTTCGCTGAAGGCCTCTGTCTTATGATCCACGTCAGACCGACTGCTCTTTTGCTGCATCCACCTCTCTCTGCAGCAAATCTAATCCAAGCGAATGAATAAAACGTTTCTTTAATTTTCACTGTCGGTCCATCAAAGCAACGGATGTTCTATGGACACCGTTTTAGCAAATTAAAATAGCCGTCTTGGAGGGCCGGTGTAATTTTTGAATAATTCCAGTGTTTTACAAAGAGTAAATCCCTTGGGGCCATGTAAGAGCAAATAAAGGTAATTACTGACATTATAATCAGAAATTAAGTAATCATAATCAGCAATTAAGGCTTTGAGACAATAGATAGTTAATTTTCAGTCGCTAAGATAGTAAAAAACAAAAACATGAATCGATCGTAGTGAAATAACATTCCCTTACGCACATGGGTGAAGTACTGCAATGCAGCGTCAGATGGAGAACCGTAAACAAGAATGAACTGAAAATAAATCTGAGCGACTAAATATTTAAATGATGTTAATCTGTGGGACTTCACATCTGGGATGAGGGGTACAAGGAAGACTTCAACACCCGCATCACAGCACGCATCACAGCACGCATCACAACACGCATCACAGCACGCATCACAACACGCATCACCACAAGGTCTGCGGCAGCTGCTATATCTGTAAATTGGATGTCACTGTGAGGGAGAATATGCATGGTCAGTTGTGTATGTGTGTGTGTGTTGTGTGTATCTGTGTGTGTGTGTGTGGCCGATTTCGCCGATTTCATAACGCTACATCCTGTTATTGTCTGGCTAAAATTTGGACAATTCAGCGTTATTCCAGCAAAACTCGACCATCTGGCAACTGAACAAGGTTGCCAGATGTCAACCCTGCAGCCCTGCGATGTTGTCAGATTCTCAGGGTATAATTTCTTTAAAAAAATTCATGATGGAAAATTTTTGCCCAAACCAAAAACAAACAGCACGAAATGAAGCCAAGTCTACAGAAGAACTTTTGCCGCGAGCTGCACCGCTAGCTTGGGGATTTCAAGCGGAAAAAAAAATAGCCCGTTGTGTAGCCAAATCTACAGAAGAACTTTTGCTGCCCGCCAGACGCACCGCTACAAGGACGGAAATTGTTTGGAAATATGGCTCATGTCACAGCGCGGCCTCCATTTTATGGGATATTGACGGCCTTGCTGCTGTCGCTCTGTGTCTCACTACATGCATCAAGCGCTGCACACACACCATGCCTTCATGCCTCCTAGTCTTGCTGGTGACTACAGCTGCATGTTCTTCTATTTTCTGCTGTGTCATAGTGTTCCTGTTCATCGAAAACGTTGAAATTAAATTGCTATCATTCTTCGTTCATTTTCTGCAATGTAAAAATCATCCCTCTGCTCAATATTTTCAAGTGAAGTATTTTACTCACACCACTGAGTACTCTAATTTGTGAAAAAAAAGGAATCGCCAACTTCGGCTACCCGCCGCACCTGCGCAGGTTGACAGGCTGGGGCAACAATCTCTGTCTAACTTTCTCGCCGTCTCATCTATAATTTTTGCAGCGCTGTGCAGAATATATATATTTATATTAATATATATTAGCGAATACAGCGCGTCTACGAAACTCTGACAAATTCGGAGAATGCGGTTGCTTGCATTGAGCAGGAGTTTCTAAACTTCCTATTTTCGCTCCGTTTCATCTATAATTTTAGCTGCCAAGTTCAGAATCAATCCATTTATGAGCGGTAAAAATCACAGATGCCCCAGCAAAAAACTGGAATGTCATGAGGCTCCGAAACACCGGGAAATTTAGGGTTGCGGTTGTTTGCGTTGCTAAACATCATCAGTTTGGGGCAACAGGCCAGTGGACGGTGTCAAACTCGAGAAAGCCTGAAAAATTGTCCCTCGAGAACGTGTAAAATGTTGTCGACATTATGCAACAGAGGGAAGTCTTTACATGTTGTGGCGAGCGTACATAGCGCAAATTCCCGAGCACGGCGCTGCTGTAGCGTGAGGTTTACGGCCATATTTCGCCTACCCAGGCGCAGTTTGAGGCGTGCAAATTAAGTGTTTATCGCTAAATTAAATCCATGAAAATGAGTAAAATCCATTGGTAACCTAACCTCACCTCACGCTATGGTACTAGCTAGAGGTAGATCTCATGCTATAGTGTGGTAGACCTAACGCTATATGTAGTGCCCACGCACTCATATACCACACGTACTCAGCACACACACACCACACAGACAAAACACACGCACCACACATACACAACACATACACACGCACAATTTCACGAACTGCAATTTTGGTGTCGAATTGTGATTTTTAGCGTGTGAATTGCTTCTCTGATTTGCAGCAGACGCAATAAGTCGATAACGTCGATTGATTCGCACCCACATCTGCATAGTAATTACAGTACAGCATACAATCACACACAATTACGCACAATTGTATACCATAACACACAATTACGTACAATTGTATTCCATAACACACAATTACGTATAACTGTATACAATAACAGTATTGTGCACGTCCAGTTCCACACTGCTGCTGCCGGCCTAGTTCAGTGCAATTCTGGGGGATTTAGGGTACCTTTGCGATGCTTGATGCGCTCGTAGTGCCCCGGGCAGGGTAATTTTGGGGAGAGTGGGATCTGTGGGGATTGTGTGGGAGTTGTGGGGAGTGAGGGAGCTTTTGTGAGTTTAGGAATTGAAGAGATTGCGATTTGTGGAGATAGCGTGGGAGTTGTGGGGAGAGTGTGGGACTGGTGGCAGAGAGCAAGAAGTACAGACTAAGGTTGTGGCAGTTATGGGAGAGGGTCAAAGTTGAGTGATGTTTCCAGTAGTGCTCTATTATTGCTACATAATTCTTCAATGACCTCATAAAATTCAAAATTTAGTCAGAGTCACATACAACATGTAAACATTCAACATATTCAACAAGTCAACATATAGACAGCAAGAGAAAGTTAATTGCGTCAGCCTCCCTGATACAAATAGACAGTATTGCTGACTAGCCAGCTGGAAAAAGCCTGACACTTGAACAACTTCCGTCACTGCTGCGGTACAGCGGGCAGCGAGAATTCTTCGGTCGACTTGACTGCGCTGCATGCTGTTCATTGAGATGCAACTCCTCTATTTCAAGGTTTTTTCGAACAAAATTCGAGCACTGAGTATCTGGCATCTCTGCAGAGCTTCCAGCCTCTCACTTAGATGAAAACACCAACTCGGGGCTAGCCAAGTCGACAGAGAAACTTTAGCAGCCAGCGTTACCGCGAAGGCGGTGCACATCGTTTGAAAGTCTACCAACGTACATATGCAGCACACAACAAGAGGAAAGAAAGAAAGGAAGATCGAAGGAAAGGAAGAACGAAAGAAAGAAAGAACAAAAGAAAGAAAAAAAGAATGAACGAACGAAAGAAAGAAAGAAGGAAAGAAAGAAAGAAGGAGAGAAAGAGAGAGAAAAAATACGTTTACGACCCAGCGCTGCAGGTACAGCTCAGCGCCACGACCTGTTGCGATATGTACGCTATCGATTTACCACATCGGTCGATGGAGGCAGCAAGTGGCTAACTGGCCTCATGCAATATGGCGCTTGTTGCTTCATGAAGCAAAGTTCTCGGGAGGCTTCTTCATCTTAAGTAAAATTATTATTATTATTATTTAACCACCATAACTTGAGTAAAAAGAGAGAACTAAAAATATCGTATAAAACATTTACTCGAATTAAATATTGCAAGTAAAATGGTAGAATCGAACTTTTCGAGCATTCGCTCATCTTCACTGACTGCATCGGTGTGCTGCTCCATCACTTACACCCATCGCCAGCCGCCATCAGTACTAACACCGATTGGCAGCCGCCATCAGTACTGAAGCGGTCAAATGCTTGAATCAGATTGCCACAGTAGTCCCTAAAGGCCTGGATTAGCAGCCGCAATTGGCACAGAATCCATCAAATGCTTGGATTATCAGCCTTGATGGTCACTGAGGCCGTCAAATGCCTGGATTAGCAGCCGTGATTAGCACTGCTCTAAACACGTCAAAAGTTTGGATTAGAAACACGTACACAAGCTCTAGAGTCACACACGACACACACGCGATAGTGTCATACAGCAGCTGTGTGCCTCTCTCTGTGTTGTGTTCTGTGGGACGATGTCTGTGTGCCACGTGCGCAGACATGTGCTATCCACGTATACGAAACGATGCTTTATTCTAATCAATCAAGCCTGATACTGTAAATGTCATCTTGAACATTGTTTTTTCAAATCTCTTATAACTTATACCAGGACGCCATGAAGGTTACCCCCGGTCAAGCCGGAACCCATTTCTGACACCTGGGTAGAGTGGGGAATTGTGGCTGAGCTCTCCCTTTTCCCAACGGGGAGAAATCACCGGGCGGCACTGCCGGGATTCGAACCACCGACCCTTCCCGTGAAGGGCGCGCTCTTAACCACTTGGCCACGGCGACCGCGAATGTTCAGCCTGGCGTATTTCGGTGAGCACGTACCTTAGCCAAGTCGTGAGCATAACTCACGCTACTAGCTGTGCCGCTACGACGAGTTAAATTGTTTGGGTAGGCATCGCTAAAGTAGGCATCAGTGAAGTGGGCATGTTGTTAACTCGGACTAGCGCGTCACAGACGAAATGTGCAACGAACGCCACTGAGTGGCGCTGGTCTCCTTAAAACGTTGACTGCGATGGGTTAAACTGAAGTTGAGTATTCAAGTCAAATTTAAAGTCAAAAGTTGTTGGTAATTTTATAAACACCAAACATTAACTCGATGGTCTTTATGACCAAATGCTTACTTCGCAAGCCTAAATTCAATATTTAGGAGCCATCATTAAATAACATTAATTTTAAACGATTGTTAAAACCTTCTCAAAACGACCCATCGATGGGTCGTATCGCAGTTAACGTGCTAAGCAACTCCACAACACAATTATAACAATATAACCACACAATAACAATTAAGCAACAATACAACACCATTTACTAGAGCACACAACGCTCCCAGTTGGCTGGCATAATGGAAACTACCAATCAAGGCTCCCAAAATCAACTAGTTACTGTAGACATTTGTATAATTATTTCAATAAATCCTATTTTCCATATTTCATTTTAGGCTGGCTCCAGGAACATGAGTATCGTTCAAACTAACGAAATGCCGTCACGAGAAAAATGAGTCAGTGTCTTTGAAGAGAACACGGTAGTTGACTATGAGGCAATTCGTGGAGCAAATGAGGATTTGAGCGCAAGCCACAACTCGCCTAAACATTTACGTAAAGAATTTGAAGCTAATCGATATTGACGAACTTTTTAGCCATGAAAAATATGAAATACAAAAGCTGAATTGGTAATTTTTCACGCCAAAATTTTCAAATTTAAGTTCGCTAAGTGAACATTTGGCCATAAAAACCACCGAGTTTCGGGCAGCATGGCGGGGTTGCCAAATTTCGAAACAAACACTGCCACAACCGTGCAATATAACACACACTGCCAGTAAAAAGGCAACGCAGGACGGCGGTGGACTGCAGAGGCTCGCCCAGGTTTTGTTTGAAGTCGTTGGTGCGGAAAGTCTGCCAGCCAGGCGTGAGGCCTGCTGCTGACTCATCAGGTAATCAGCAGCCATGCTCCAGCAGGCCATGCTCCAGCAGGCTATACTCCAGCAGGTCTGCTCCAGCAGGCCATGCTCCAGCAGGCCATGCTCCTGCAGGTTTGGGATCTTTTCCAAATAAGCCCCGCCACCAATGCAACACATAAGTTCACCCACTTGCAACTTTCGAAACAATGCACCAATCGACTTCAAATTACTCTCAAACAAAAGAATGTTATAATCTTTCGTTTGAGAGTAATTTGAAGTCGATAGGTGCAAAATTTCGAAAGAGACAAGTGGGTGAACTTGTGCGCTGCATTAGTGGCGGGGCGCATCTGGAAAAGATCCCACGTCTGCTCCGGCAGATCTGCTCTAGCCTCAGTCTTGCATCAGGCATTTGAAAAACCAATGTACAAGCTAATATGTATCAGGCTTGAATGATTGAAATAAAGCCACCTTCGTAAAAGGACACTTACTTGTAATTCCTTCCTCACTTGTGCGCTTTGTTAAAGTGCCTTCTTTTGATTACGTGACCCCTTCGCTAATATCCTTACATTCTCCCAACAGTAAAATACTTTATTGGGGAAATACTTAAGTATTGTTTATTATTGATGTGTGGTTGCAACAAATAAGATTGTGAAAGTCCCATCCCTACGACAGCGATCCAGGTTTTCGTGAAGACTGCTGTCACGAAAACCAGCACCGATGAATTTTACCTTTGATGTCAGTCAAGCCTGCTGCTTACCAGAGCCATCATATCGTAAAAACATTTCTGATCCATTCTGAAGTGAACTAGCATCATTTCTTCTACATCAACATTTTTTCCCTTATACTATGATTTAGAATTTTTCATTTCTTTTCACTAGCATTTCTTCTTCTTCAATAGCATTTCTTCATTTTTACCATGATTTCTTGCTTTTCACCAGTATTACTTTCTTTTTCCGAAGATTTCTTTCTCTTCACTATCATCCCTTCCTTCGTATTCGCAACACGCACTGACTTTCGGAGCTGATCCAGATATTTTCAACCTTGCTACAAGTTTCGAGTTTTTCTTGCAGCCAACTTTGGCTAAAATCATATCGTGAAGGCAGCTCTCCCAATTAAAATGTTACGCTTCTTTTAACTCAGTTCTGAAGTTTCTTTCGCCAGTGCATGCCGTTGGACGCTTCCTAAAGACGAAATTCGTGCGGTTGTTTGGCTAGTGAAAACTTACTGTAAGCTTTGTTCTGAACTTTCACCTCGCATGGTTTGTTTATTAGTATACACCTCGTATGGTGTTTCTATCAATGAAGGACCATTATGTTAAGAAAATTTGAAAATCCAATATGTTGTGGTACACCTTGCATATTTGTCTCTCAATTAAAGACCTTTATATTAAGAGATTTTTAAAATCCTTCGTGTTGTAATACAGTTCATGTACAAAATTTTTTTCGGAAATAAATGGTTTTTCTTTTTTCCTTTTTCTTTTTTCTTGTGACTGCAGGGCACTTCAAGACCGTCTCGAGTTCAGCTCATGCCGCTCATTTGAGGGAAAATAGATGCGTTTCTATATTTCCTGAAGCAAACTTTCTTCAACACTTGATGGATGCACAAACTCTCCCCATCCTTCGAAGTAACCGGCCGTTACCTGAAATGTACAGTGATGTCTACAAATAAGATTTGTCATGAGATCATGATCAAGAGCTTCATCTTCTCATCTGTTGGGGAGATGGGCAGTGTTTTAAAACGAGAATTTGCTAATAAGTTACAGACATACAAGGGGAAAGGTATAAGGTGTGGCAGCATAACTTTTTGTGCGCAAATTGTAATTCAAATTACGTTTAACTTTTATTCAGAGCGGCTGATCTGAATGAAAAGATGTTTATGCGATATTTTGACTGTACAACGACATCTGAAGAATTGCTGGCGTGGCATCAGATTCCATGATGCTGTCCCTCTGATGCGCCGGTGTGATCCCATCTCGGATTCAATATCTAAGGTTCAGCATCTAGGATGTAGTATAAGGTTCATTGTCTAGGATTAGATTCAGGATCTAAGGTTCCTCATGTGGTGATCAGGTGCAGAGATCATTTACCATGAAGTCATACCTCCTAAGGCAAATCAAACACTCTATCACTGTGCTCTAAGCGAATGGAACTTAAGGCACAGCATTGAAAGAGAGTCCTGCTTTATGCATGCAGTGATAACCCCGACCATTCAGTGCACACGCCACCACTGCACGGTACTAGTTACAGTCGAAGCAAGACACACGATCCAAGTACAACCACAGCACGGTACTAGTTACAGTCGGAGCACATAAGTACAGCTGTTGGTGGCTGAACGAACACGGGCATTTTTGGCCTAAAAGTCCGGCTGAGTCTGGTTATCTGGCGGTGTCCTAAAGCTGCGTGGCCGGGCCGTGCTGTGACCTGTTATCCTGCGCCCTGTTATCTCCGCACCGTCACCCACACTCGATAACAACCGACTCCGGTCGTCGCCATGAGGAACATGGACACAACCGCACCTTGGTCATGCCAGGCCGCCTGGTCGTGTGGACTTGTTCTGATGAAGTTATCGAGGTGAGGCTTAGACTTCCAGTCGCCTGGTGCTTGCACTCACGCTTGGGTCAAGATTTTGTCCAGTCTTTGGATACATCAAAACTTTGTCTATATCATGATTTTGGCTGCGTCAAGTCTTTGGCTACATCAAAACTTTTACCAGAACAAGACTTTGGCTATACCACAAGCTTGTACGATTCCAAGACTTGGGCTGTATCAAGACTTTTTCCCGTCAACACTGTCGCCATATCAAGATTTTGAATATCAAGAATACGAAAATCAAAAATTAAGAACTGGAACATCCTCAGGAAAATGACTAGTGAGTGCCATTGTGAACACATATCTCTGACGACAACACATCCTGACACATCTTGTGTGTCATGATCATACAGTCATGCTTACGTTGCGCATGCTGAAGCAATAATGAATTCATTGAATAATTCATAATTATGAATTCATTGAATAATTCATAATTTTGAATTCATCGAATAATTCATAATTATGAATTCATTGAATAATTCATAATAATGAATTCATTGAATAATTCATAATTATGAATTCATTGAATAATTCATAATTATGAATTCATTGAATAATTCATAATAATGAATTCATTGAATTATTGATAATAATACTTCATTGATGGTCTAGACACGCCAGATATGGACGTATACTTCTACGACCGTTGTGTTAAATTCAAGTTCACTAGATGAAATTTGTGTATTTTATTCCGGAATTTGAAGGGGCCTTTTATTTATCATTGTATCTGTATCAAAGTTTGAGACGTTCAAGTTTTCGAACGAAAAAAAATTAAATTGGATCAAATTGAATTTAGATACGTTCAGTAGATAGAATTTAGTATCTAAGATTCAGTATCTAGAATTCAGTCTCTAGGACATATTATCTAAGATTCAGTACCTTGGATTCTCCTGCACTCAGGTTAGAGCACCGAAGCACTTTGATTGAGCAGAAATGTTGCCGCCACAACCGTAAGAAGTAATTCAGGACACACGCAGATGTTCGCGGATTTGGCTGAGAACAGCCGACAATTTTGGACCGAATTCAATCGATGAATCACAACAAATTAAAGATTTGTTTTAAGCACATAAAGAGAAGAAATTATTATTCCAAGTGTATCTTAGTTTTGAGTTAGAATATTATTCGTATTGTAGGAAAGTAGTTGCGATTACTAACAGTGTCAACGGAAGACGTTTGCTGCATGTGCCACAACATCAAATGCGAGCTAACTTTTGTGTGTGTGGAACACCTCTTTCCTCCCATCACCACACCCCCCATACACCCCACACACACACCCACACACACCCCCTCCCCTCCCACACACACACACACCCCCACACACACACACACACACCCCACCACACACACCCCACACACACACACACCCCACCACACACACACAAGCACACAAAGTTTGCCTGCATCGATTGTACGAGATTGGAGATGCCTCATGAGCGTCAGCGAGCGATTCATTCAGATGACGAGCAGGTGAAGCAACGAAACGGGACTAAATATATTATTGAAAACTCTCTCAAATCAAACAAACCGGAAGGAATATGTTAGTGTATATTACTGTTAACTTTCTCCTATTAAACTGAAGCTTAAATTGTTTAAGTTGTCTTACAGTTGGCAGTAAAGAAGAAATTCGCAGTTGAAATTATTCAAATTGTTTTAAAATTGTCCGTAAAGAAGAAATTCGCAGCAATCCTCGGCCTTCATCGCGACCTTCATCTCTCGGCCACGTGAAGTTTCTTGGCGAGGTCAGACGGAAGTCTAAGAATCGCGTCTCTAAAACTGTTCTTTGTATGGAGAATGTTTATTATTTTAAGAAAGACGCCAGCATTCTTTCCTTCAACAAACGCACTCCAGATGAGGATCACCTCAAGCAGTGTTTATGCTTTTCTACATCACACACTTCACATGTTTTTTCTGAATTCCCCTTTCGTGTAAACACACATTTTTTCTGGATCACCTTCAATGCATTTTCTCGACCACACATTTCACACATTTTCTTCTCAATTCACCTTCGGTCAAATTACTTCAACACGTCGACTACGTTTGTGCGGTTGGTTCAGTTAGGTTGTGAGTAGCAGAATTAAAAAATCGATTGGACCTATCAAATGTGTTCTTATCCTTTCTAAAAAGTGTGAAAACATAATCACACGACAATATTTCACCCCCGTTTGCTAAAAATCAGTTTTGAAAAAGGTAGTGAAGTAATTTTAAATGGTATTCATTCTTCTCGGTCTGCAAATGAGCAATTTGCCTAGTGGTACAATATGTCCCAGCCCGTAGTCAAGGCGTTAAAATCCCTAATATCCATCACAAAATGTGACAATTCTTTAAAGTGCTTCAAAATCTCAATCATAAAATGCGATCATTCTCTATGGTTTGAGCATATTTTAGCATCTGTCTGTCTTCAATATGAGGTGAAAACCGTCATTTTCACGCTTGTGTTTGATTTAGAACTGTTGCAGTCACTTCAGCGCTGCTCGCTGCAGCCTGCCGTGCTTTCCTCGTCTAATGATTCTGGATGCTCGCCAAAAGCTTTCTTGAGGAGGGGTCCCTTACCCCCACTGCAGCCCCCCTCTCCTCACCCCCTCCGCACTGCATCACGCATCACTCACAATTTCAAGCGAATCACTGGAAATAAAACTAAATTTGTATCCCGCCTGCAGAAAACTCACAATTTCTCACCAGTCACTGAAAATATGAACCAACTTCACCTGCAGAGATACCTGCATGTTTTCATAACGAAGCATCACAATAGAAACCTTTCTAACAATAGTTTGTGACAACAATAACACCATAACGCATTAACATTCGCTTGTGCTGCCTCCGCGAGCCAGCACTCATGGTTGTGTTGTCAGTGTGGTGTGTCAACATCTACGTACTGATGCTAGTGCGTGATATTGGTGATGGTGACCGTGTTGCGTTGGTGCCTGTGTGTGGCAGTAAATCAACCGATTGGTAAGAGTATGATGATGATGAGGACTATAATCGTTGTAAATGTTTTCATCATCGCGTCATCGTAGGATGCCCTAGAAGTCGCTGAACTTATTCAGGCCCACCGGTAGCTTTACTCAAATTTGACAGTTTTACTAAGAAACGATATACTTCTGTATCGCTTGTGGTAAATGATATGTTTAAAAAAGATTATTTAAAACGAGAAGATAGTAAATATTTGTTTTCCCTGCCGTGACGACTTGCAATCCAACAGCGACGGTCACCGAGTTTATTGCAGCAATTCTCAAGTTTGTCTTGCAGTAGCGACCAACATCTAGAATTATAATCAAGTACTCCATTTGGACCATGTTTAGATGGAAATGAATGTTCAGCGTCTTGTACTTAACTTTTGAAAGAGTTTTAAAAATTCCGACTTCATTTTCTAGTTCTTGGCTCTGCTCTATTTTCCATCGATTCCAGTAGATTTGGCAACTGCAGTTCTATGAAAAGGGCTTTTAGGTGATGACATTCTTCCAAGCTAATTTGTTTTGCAATTGAAGATTCTCAGCATTAAATCATTCCCAGAGCACTGTACTTTTTTCAAATATGTTGACTAAATGTTCAAAATGATGATTTAAATATGAAGATGGATGCAGCACGTTGCTTATATTCTCTGAATTGCTTTCCTCTGGAAGCAAAAATTCAAAAAATCGATCCATACAAAAAAATAAGAACAGCATTGCAACTTCACGATGGTCTGCCAAATACTAGACTGCAACAAAAGATGCTGTATCAACTCTAACGCACTGCACAAAATATCTCTGCATACTCTGATACATTGAAACATCTCGCTAATGAGACCTTATAGCCCTAAAAATTTCCCTTCTTCCCTATAAAGTTTCACTGATCGGTGTCAACAGATACATGTATTTCAGAAATTAGTCTTGCCCACCGTGGCTGAGTAACAAAGGCTCGAACTTTACTTAAAAGCACTAGTGTACACGAGCCGTGTACACTAGAAACCTTTCTAATTGTCTAATTGTCATGGCTCACATTTATGCTCTGTTTGACTTCAGTAGAGTATTGCAAGCTTCTTCCAGCGGCAATAAACCCGTCAAAAATGACGGGATTCGATATTTTCCTCCAATAAATCCTCCAGATGTGGATGCCCAACAAATATTTCCATCCCAACAGTACCCGCCATTAAAATATTCTTGTACTTGTGCACTGGTGAAACTCGTATCACAGATACGGTCATTGAGCGTCCTTGTGAGCGTCCCAGACACACGCAACAAGCGCACACCAAACAAACGAGTAAATAAACACACAAAGGGTATTATTAGGTAAGAAGATATAAACTACCGGCAAAGTCAGTAGTCTTCCGTCATCGCCCACCATTTGATTCCCAGGTGTCAGACTCGCGACACCACCTGCGGCAGGTGTGTAGGTGGCAGGATATACCCTAACAAAAGAGGCACTCACACAAAGCTGAGTGTATTTTGCCCTGTATAACATAATATGTACGATACTCGCCCCGTATAATATAATACATATACAGTACTCGCCCCTTGTTTTATAATATATATAAATATAAATACTAAATATTTATATAAATATATATATATATATATATAAATATATATAAATAATCCTCGCCGCGTATAATCTATACTATAATATGAGGGGTGTCCGTCTGTCTGTCCGAAGCCTGCCTGCAGTGTGTGACGAGCGTCTCTGTGATACAAGCTCGGTCTCATCAACTCTTGAGAGATCGATTTTTTTAATTTCTTTGGGCCTTTCTTTCATTTCGCTTTCTTTCTTATTTCAAATTAAGAGGGGTTGACTATTATATATAATACTGGCCCCGTACAATATAATGTACATAATACTTGCCCTGTATAACATATATAATACGCGCCCCGTATATCATCGAGGCCTCCAGCAAAAGTTAGGCCGCTAACTTGCCGTCGGTTCACAGGTCCCAAGACGCTTGCCCGTTGCCTCCTCCGCGTGTCGGCAGAGATGGACAAACTTTGTTTATTCCTAAACTTCTAAACGAGCTTTTGTTTCTTAAAGAGACAGTTGAACCTAACGATGGCGTAAAATTCCTGATCGACATTTGCACGCCTCAATTCAATATCACTTTCTCCATCTTCGACAATGATAGAATGCGCAAACTAGGCGTGAGTCGAATGCCGGAGATCGTAATCATGAGAAAATATTTCGAAGCGTAGAAAAAAGCTCTTGCGAATGAGTTGACTAAATTTTGAAGAAGAATGATGTTCTATGTTCCAGTTCTTGTTCTCGTCTTCATTTTGATCTTCGGTGTGCGACGAGAATCAAGAGTAACTTTCGAATTACAGCTTTTCTCGCGAAAGAAAGTTTTCCAAACGGGGGATGCTGCGATGGCTTCGCCTGTCCTCGCAGTTCCAGCTTGTTCTGGCTCACATTTATGCTCTGTTTGACTTCAGTAGAGTATTGCAAGCTTCTTCCAGCGGCAAGCCCCGCATGCTGACTCAGCAAATACTCCTGGAAAGTAGAGGCCTGGGGAGCAAATACACCAAAGTCCAGTGGAAATTAGAAACATGCTTTAGACTGGAGTAAAGTTGCCAGGTGAGATTTGTCCGATTTGTCATATTTCAAATTTGAAATTATGTTCTCTCTTGACATGGTAATTTTCGGGATGGAGAAGCGTACACTAGCGTTACTACAAATAAATGGCGCCTTAATGATTGCCAAACACGGTGTGAATGTTTAGTTAACCAATATAAATGTAAATCACGGAATTTTTTTGGTAACTCCACAAGTTTTTGGCAAATTACAGTAATCACAGTATTCGTCTTTGAATATTCTCCTGCAAGATCATGTGTTTTTTTTAACGAATGATTGGCATATTACGCTACGGCATCAGGGAGCGATAATTCGTAAGAACCACGCAGCCATATCACAAATATACTAAGTTCATTTTCACAACCTACCACGGTGGTGAGAGTCAGACGGTCCTTCGGTCTGCTGATCATTTCAACGTCTCGCTTAAGGTAAAATTACGGAAATCTTCGTTTGAGTTATTCCTGCTTTGAAAATTCGCTTCCCATCTGCATGTGATGATGCTGCTTTAGTGCACCACATACTCCCCCAGCTGTGATGGGCTGAGAGGGAGAGTATATGTAGTCTATACAAGAGAACACACAATCTACATATTTCAAAACACTTATTGCTGTCTTCAAAGACCACTTTAATTTACCCTCTTCTTTCGTATCCCGTCCAAAAATTCCACTAAATTCTACGTATGCTATCCATTGATCAGCGCACAGCCTGCTTCAAGTTCACAATTGTGCGAGCACGAACTCGCCCCACATTTATCCGAATGGGTACTTTGAATAGAACCGTCGTATGTTCCATCGTAACCTTAGATTGAATCATCGTGCCTTCCATCGTAACCTAAATTGAATCATCGTCCGTTCCATCGTAACCTTAAATTGAATCATCGTGCGTTCCATCGTAACCTTATATTGAATCATCGTACGTTCCATCGTAACCTTAAATTGAATCATCGTACGTTCCATCGTAACCTTAAATTGAATCATCGTACGTTCCATCGTAACCTTAAATAGAACCGTCGTACGTTCCATCGTAACCTTAAATTGAATCATCGCACGTTCCATCGTAACCTTAAATTAAATCATCGTATGTTCCATCGTATATTTAATGACACGTACACCATCGTTTCAATTAAAACTCACCGCATGACGACCGCAACTGGGCAGGGCGGAAGCCTGCACCCTCAACACTTCGACTGCGGCAGCTAAAACTGAAGTTTAGCATTCAACTGAAATTTAAAGTTAATTGCAGTTAGCAGTGCTGAAATTAGCAAACATTAACTGGATCGTGCCTACATTTCGTTATGAATGAGGATTTATGAACTTTGAGTTTGTGACTACTTGTCGGTCAGCAGCGTTATGAAAATTCCCTCCGTGGCCACCGGTGGCGCACGTCGCAGTCGAAGTGTTAGCCAGGCATGAGATGACAGCAGCTCCAAAGCCGGAAACCGGAGCAAGGAGGATTTTTGCGGACACGGGACTAAATTTCTAGCAATATATGCGCTTGGTCGCAGCGGTACAGCTCGCAGCGAGAGTTCTCTCGTTCATTTGACTGTGTACGATGATTTTCCCGGTTAAACTCATGTTCGAACATTCTGCATCTGACAACGTTCCATGGTTGCCAAGCGTTTAATGCTCAATTTTTTTTTTAAAAAAAAGCTCGAATTTAAGAATTTTGGCGTGAAAAAAATTCTGCATGTCACGACCTTCCGTAGTTGTCAAATGCTCAATTTTCATTTGAAAACGCTCGAATTTAAAAGGATTTTCGTGTGGAAAAAAATTCTGCATCTGACAACTTTCCATAGTGGTCAAACGCTCAATGCTCAATTTTCATTTGAAACGAGCTCAAATTTAAGAATTTTTGCGTGAAAAAATGAATTCACTGCCAAATGAACAGATGACTTTCTCGTCCGGCTTTATGGCTGAAACGCAAATTGTTTGAGGAAAAAATTCCTGATCCCAGACCGTGAATATGCGAAACATACTCCCAGTCTAACTTTTTCGCCGCCTGCATGCATGTTTTTCGCTGCCTAAGCGATTTAAGCTATTAAATCGCTGAGGCGGCGAAAAACATGCATGCAGACGGTGAAAAAGTTAGACTGGGTTTCTTGCGAAGAGCGTCCACATTTGTGCGTGAGCACTTGCGAGCGATAATAATCGGTACGAACTATTTGTGACAAATAATTGTGGTTCACTTGTGGCTCTTGTTAAACTGAGTCAGATGCCTAATTTTGAGTTTAAATGAAGGTATGTAAAATGCACGTAGTGTCAACTGGAGGGAAACATAACACAAGTAGTCGGTTTTATACAGGGATTTATTTCTTTGAAGGCATGTAAAATTCGTTTTCTTGAGTCCGAATGACTAAACTATTGTTGTTCTCCCATTCCACCCTTTTATACTTTCTACTATAAGTCACTCTTTAAATAAAGAATGATCACATTTTATGATGGAGATTAGTTAAAGTACAATATTTATTGTAGAAAGCATTTAAGACTTGTAAAATGTGTGTGGCGTGAACTGGAGGGAAACAATGCACGAGTGGTTGGTTTTAAACCAGGATTTATTTTATTGATTTTTATTTCATTGGTGCAGGAGTCTAGCCATGCTCTTGTAAAAAACGGCGTTATCGTTAGGGAGCATTTCTTCAGAATTGATAGCGCAAGCTCTGCAGTAAAAAATTGCTCTTGCTTCATGGGCGAAATTTCCATGTGTTTAACATTCTCCGAAAAAATGCACTGTTTCCCATTTTCTGACCAGAGAACATGAATGAATAATTTTCACTTCTTCGAGACGTTCACCATAAATTATTCATATTATTGGTATCCATGAATTTTCACAATCATTCGTCTCCACGAAGCTTTAACAATGAAATGAATGTAATTTTTAAAATGAAAATAACAAATAAAATGATTAATGAATAAAACGAATAAAATGATTAATGAATAAAACGAATGAAATGATTAACAAACAAAACGATAAAATGATTAATGAATAAAAACGAATAAAATGAATGAAACGAATAAAATGAATGAAACGAATAAAAAGAACAAAATGAATAATATGAACAAAACGAACAAAGTGAACAACAGTGAACAAAGTAAACAGTGAACGACCTCACGAGGGCTCAACATTGCTCGTTTTATAAGAGCAGTGTTTAGCCCTCGTGCGGTCGTCCACAAGTTATGCCCGAACATCGCGAGGCCGGTCTGCGCACCACACAAAATATGCAGGCGCCGCAGTTGAGATCTGTTGCATGCAGCAGCCCTCGGGAAACCGCTCGCAAAACAAGGCGCAAAAGCCGCTCATGAAGACGCTCCAAACTCCTACATGTTCACACTCACTAGCACGACTGGTCTTCTCCCTCTCTCTCTCTTTCTTTTTTTCTCAAAGTTGCTGCAAAATAAATACGAACAAGAAAGCTCTCTACCAGCAGGAAGACCGTGAAATAAGAGCCTTATCCTAAATTGCTATTGCGAGCAACAAAGTCGCATCCAAAGTCGAAGTCGCGCGTATACCGCCTCTGGACTTGCGTGTTTCTTGCAAGTCTGTCCTGGCCCTGCGAGCTGGCAAGGCGTGCTGGGGTGATGGAGCTTTCAAAATGAAGCTTTAAACACTTCAAGTGCGACGTGACCCACCGGTGGTCACTGAGGGGATTTTCATAATGCTGCTGACCGACCAGCAGTCACTAACTCAATTTCGATAAATGTTCAAAAAAAACTAAATGCAGGCGCGATCTATGGAATGTTCGTTTTTTCCAAAATTGATCTCTAAAATTAGCTCTAATTTGAGAATCTCTAACTTCAGTTCAGCCGGCACTTAACGGGCTAAAATTTGAGGCTCTCAGTTTGCTACGAAGCCACAGTGATGCTAACCACGAACGTCTCAACAGGGTGGACGCTCATTTACTTCTATTGTGAACCAGACGACATGTACGAACAATGTAACAGCATGTTAGGATGCACTCACTGCACCCTCTAAACAGTATTGTATTAATATTATTATTGAAAGTTGTATTATTTCTTTTCCACTTTCTTGTTTCATTTAGATCACTGAATAAATTTGTCTCTAAGTACCGCGAACATTTTTACCTCTAATTTGTAAAATTTCATTGCGAGTTAGCTGATCCTCCATTTAATCCATAAATGTCATATATAAAAATCCCGATGGGGCTGAAAGCAAGCAAAGCCAGCATCAGGGTCGAGACAACTGAACGTCTCCTGTTCTCCAATAGGCGAAATGCGCGACTTCTGCACACCAAAATCGCCGATGGCCAGATTGAAGAAATTAATTCAGCCGAATTCCAAAGAATTACCATTGACATGAATCTGTCTTTAAAAGATCATATATCGTTTATTTGTATTAAAACATCTAAATCCGTTTGAATTCTTGATAGAGTAGATGATGTATCACCCGAAGAAGCTCTGAAAATACTGTAAGGAATATTAGTCCGTCTATTTCGCCAATGTAGAGAAGAAGCATCGATGGGACAGGCAAAAATAAAACGAATGTTCTTCTCACTTCACAAAAGAGAACCATTAGAGTAATAATAAAATAACAAATAAAAAAAATAGTAATAATCTCGGAAAACAATGCCCATACCAATTATTCATTCAAATACCTAGAAAGACTTCTCAAATCTTTATCATTTATCTCTGTGGACATAATTTCATGTTTGGAGCTTTGAATGATGAGGGCTGTAAAGATTTAAAACAATTAGTTTCCTCTCAAACAAGCCATTACGATCATTTACCTGAAAGCAAAGTAACTTCACGCTTCCTTCCCACAACAAAACCCGATCTCAAAGCAAGTTCCACTACACTGGAATCAAACTCTGGAGCTCAATGTCTTTTAGCTTCCGATAAAAAAATTGCCTCGGAGCATTAAAAGATTTTTGCGCGTCATTTGTTAGCTATGTAATAATGAACTTAACTGTAATAAGAAGTAGCTGACTCATCATTAGTCAATGGTTGAGTGGCTGCTATTGTTGCTCTCAAATGAAAGTAATCCTAGATCTTTTTTTGTTGTTGTGGAGTTTTTGCCCGCATCATCAGGTAATGTGGTCAGTTTAATTCGTCTCATTTTTCTTTACTTCACTCTAAGCAGTCATTCAATCAGTCCATTCTACATTCAAATTGAGTGTTCAAGAAGAAAACAAATTGTAAGTGCAGCATTACGTTACCACAGGATGCCATACAAGTCACTGAGCTTACCCAGTCCAACTTTTTCTCCGGAGCATGCATGTTTTTCGCCGCCTAAGCGATTTAATTACTTGGGCGGCGAAAAATATGCATGCAGGCGGCGAAAAAGTTAGACTGGGTTAGTAGGGCCAACAAGTATGGATATCTTAACCTGGTTATTGTACTAGTTGTGTGTTATAATTCTGCGGATGGAATACTCGTAGAAATGAATTATTTAAAGCATTTCACTTCTTTCATCGATCAAAGTACTTCACCGAACCGCTCATCATTACAACAAAAAACGTTCTACTGTATCGCGCAAAGGTTAAAATTTCCCCAGTTCTCTACGACAAAAATGTTCATCGACTTAAACAAACCAGCCGCTCAGGCCACCTTGCGTCGGTCGCTGCGGGCAAATTTTCTCCGGACGGGAAGAGTCAACAATTCGTTCTTTCTCAAATTGGATCTTCGTGCAGTCTTTGTGCTCCTTGTCTTCGTTTGGTCCAAAATTAGAAGAGCGGGAGCGTCGGCAGCGCAGAAGCTGAGGTGGTCTCCGAGATCTAAATAGCTTTGGATGCAAATTGCAATTTTCGGAGCGGCTTAGCGGGATTGTGGCGAACGGAATGAATCCCTATCGACTCATCGATTAACTCCTCTGAAGAACTGCGAAAATGGGATTAGCTGATGCTTCATCTCTCGCGCCGCAGAAGCTGTTTGATGAAGAATGATGTTTAGTGACTCATCCACGTTTGCGCAAAATAATTATAGAGAAATAACACATCCTCAGTTGAGTCAAGAGCAATACTGGAGATTACTTTCCCCCATCATGTGAACGAAATAACTCAAAGTTTCTTGGTATACCAGATTCTGTTGCTCACCGTTATCGTACAAACAATGAATTTCAAAACGTAACCGACGTTGGGTTTCCTACCAACTTTGACACTCATAATCTACTTCAATACAGACTCAGAAGAAGCGGTAAGTCTTCAAATCTAGTATTTCCTTATTTTGACACTTCCTTCTCCAAGTTAGAAGATCGAGAGCCTGCATCTCATCAATAGTGGTGCGTATTAATGGATAGAGTGCATGTCTAAGCTAATCATTCAAAATTCTAACGCTTCACCTCATTAAAGTCACTTTAAGTATTTAAACTTTCCGAGGGCCAGCATCTCATCAACAGTGGTACGCTAGAACGTTTTTAAAAACTTAGTCATTCAAATTCTAACGCTTCACCTCATCGAAGTAACTTTAATTATACCTTTTCTTTTGCAGATATGGTCGCTGGGAAGCTGCGTCTGAGCGACTTCAGAGCTGTACTTGGATCATCCGTTCCCTCAGTCGACCTGCTTCTTTCCAGCCCGAGTCTTGAGGCTTTTTTTCAAACAAGTACCAAGACGGTCACTTTCGTTTCCTGCCTTCTTTTAAACTCATCAGCTACCTCGAAACTTCTTCGGCTCATCAGCTTGTCACCCTGCGTTCAAGTGATAGCAGTTTTCTTGTTCCCATCATTATTTAAAATGATGACTTCTTTTTTCGCTATCAGTCAGAACTCAATGCAAAAAAAGAACGCCAAAGGAAACTTGAGGCCGTGTGTCACCAGGAACAAATCTCTCGAGGAAGCTCCCATCCCTTCACAATTTACTCGAAATGCTCCGTGTTCTCCAAACCAGGTGGCGTCTCTCTCTGACTTGATGGGCTCTGAGAGATGTCCAACTCCAGCGGCAGGTGAAGGCGTGCATGCGAGCGGCACCAAGCCAAAGACTCGAAGAACACCCGAGCGCAGCGGCAGCAGCAGCGACGATGCCGTTTTCCAGCCTCACAAAGGACGTGGGTTGTACAAATCTAAATTATTGTCTGATGCAGACAGCAGCAAAGTTCCCTTGGCTAGAACTCCATATTCTCAGTCATCTTCGTCAGATGTTGATGCTAGCGTTATAGACACGAGGGTTGGAAGAGTGCAAGGGAATCACAAGAGCCGAAATTCTCGTAGCAAACCAAATTCTGCTCACGTCAAATCTTCCAGCTCCTCTCTTTCAGGATCAACTTCGAAATTAAGAAGCCAGCGCGCAAAAGCCACTCAGCAGAGACCAAAATCCCCAAGTACTCTCGTCAGGTCCATTCCTCCTCTGAGAAGATCGTCCAGTTCTTTCCAGGTACAAAAGGATTTCTCGACTGATGAGCCGAGAGATAACGTGCGAAATCAATCTCAAAACACAGAAGTTATGGGTGTAGATAAAACATTTTCAACTATTGAAAACGAAGCATTCTTAAGAAAAGTGGAAGAGGTTCTTTCTGAAATTGTAGAGCAAAAGAAGCGCAAAATCTTAGCCACCGAAAAAAGTTACTCCACTTTAAAACCCTCTCAGTCGAGCCGCGGCAGAGAACGGAAAACTAGTCCAAAAAGCAATGAAACTTGGGTCTTATCCAAACACTTCGACACAAGCGACCATTCGCACACGTTCTCACACATTATCACCTCTCATGGAAAAGGCAGGCTAAGAACTCGCTCTAAATCTAGTGATCTGCTTGAAACTCACGAGAAGTGTTTCACTAAATTAGAACCTTACAAGCCACGCATTTTAAGGAAAGAGTCCAGCTGTAAGTTTTTGAAAGACAAATGTTCAGTGCCTATTAAAGAAACGTCATCCGCGAAGAAACCCCCAGTCAAACCAAAACAACTCGAGTCCATACGAACGGAGAGTCCCCACACCGACGAGCAAAAGAGTTCCACCATCGAGGAGAACTTAACGAACACCACCGAAGCAGACGACACCTGTTACGAAAGCGACAATGGGGGCTCGGAATGTGCCTTAGAAACAAGTATGGAGCCTCTGAGTCCTTCAAAGCTGGGCACTGGTGACCATGCTGACGCTAGCGTCGACAGCGCTTACACCGGCAGCAGAGGTCCCACTCCTGACGACCCACAACGCCGGAGGCTGAGGTCACTGCAACACAAACTCCAGCACAGGGAAAAACACATGCAACACCAAAAGAAAGTTGATAATGAAAAGGTGAATGTCACTAATCACGATGAAGTGGAGGAGAAAGTACTTAAGCTGAATGACAATCTCGTTGATAGAGTTAAGCAAGAAATTATTCAAGAGATAAAAATTGTCGGTATCCATAGCGACTACGCCATCACAGCTCTCATTGATCTTTACAGAAGAAAGTACTTACAAATCCCGAGGAAAAAATTCGATATCATAGCTCGGGATGTTAAGTACAAGTTTGGTCTTTTTGACGGCAGTTTTAGCGACCACAAAGACAGTGATCAAGAAGTACCGGAAGAGTCTCCAAAGAAAGCACGAGTTAAATTCATGGAGTGCCCGAAGCACCCAGAACGAGCGCTTCATGGAACCAACGAATGTGACTCTCTTGAGTCCAAGCAAAGCGAACACGCGTTACCAAAAGAAGCCATTCAGCTACGAGAAGTATTAGATAAGAGCAAAAGTACAGCCGAGAGCGTCAGATGGTTATCTGAGGACGAAATTTTAGACGCAAAGTGGGCTAGCCAAATTTTGAACGAGTGCGGGATCGGAGATCAATCTGCAAAAATTTTAGAGAACGCGAAAACGTGGGAGGAAGTTGCGCAAGCGTTGGGCTTCACGAGCCCCTTCTTCAATACTGTGGAATGCGGACATGAAGATATGAAGGAGTGTGAAAAACATTGTGTGCCAAATCTTTATGGGTTGTCTTCGTTAGATTTCTTGCAGCCTGACACCGAGTTTTTACCTACGAACACTGGCAACGATTCCTTGGATTGTAAGGAAGCGCTGATGGCACTTTCAGCTCAATCACGACGGCTTTCGTCGGATTTATCTTCCACTAAAGCAGATAAAACGTCAGAGGTGACAGTTCCTCGAGGAAGTAAAGAGGACAGTCCCAGAAGAAAAACTTCGAACCCAATGCCCTCTCACAGCAGACTATCCTCGGCAACTTTTGCAGGTACATCATCGTATTCGCAAAGTTCGGAAGAAACAGTTATCAACCTCAACTGCGGCAGATCCGAGAGTGAAGATGATCAAGGTCTGACTGACGCCATTGAGTCGACGTCCCATGTTGCTGCGCCGAGCGATGCGTTGGAACTCATTACAGAGAAAGAAAATCGTAGAATAGGAGCAGCGGAGGAAAATATTGGTAATTCAAGTGAGATAAATTTAAGAATAGCTAATTCGGTTTCTCCCAATGAGTCCTCTGAAATCTCTGACCAACTTGAAAGCGATGACGACTTTTTTGATAGTCCTGGCAAGAAAAAAAGTGTCCCAGTTTGCGACGAATCGAAAAAGCCTCAATCTTCAAATGGAGTGACGTTACAAACAGCCAAAAGTACCCACCATGATTCCCGTAACATTCTCTCAGCTGATGCAGGTAGCTCAAATGTTAAGCCAAATTCCACTGTTAACACTCAAGACTCGTCAGTAGAGTTAAAAACCCGTGTTTTTTCTGATAATACGTCTCAAAGTTCAGCGCAAAATTCCATGACATCGAACCACAAAGGCGTGATGCCAGCAATTGTCTCTGATAATTTGCTTCCCACTAACGATAAAGGAGCGAGTGATGAGCACTTCAGTGATAATTTAGACGTTGCTCCCGCCGAAGCATCCTCAAGTAAAGACCCAAATGTTAAAAGTCGATCAGATTCCCCAAGTATCAGGAAAGAGACCAACGCTCCAACTTCCAGTTTAGAGTTCACCGATAAACTAATAAACAATTTATCCCCGACGGACATGGAGGAAGTATATTCGCCTCTCCCGCATGACGATCATGCGACAGAAAATTCATGCCCCAAATTTTTCAGCGAAATCACAGCAAAATCCGTAGGGGCTAAACGAAGTGTTTCAATCTCTGGGAATCACAGTCCGAGCTCTGTAGAAAACGGCAGAAGTCTGGGACTGAGGAAGGTGAGCCTCTTAAGCCAAGATTTGAGCGGCTCAAACAAAGATCTTCGAGTGGCCGTTAGTCCCACTCAGCCATCTTTAGAAGGAAAAATTACGGCTCTTGCTGCTGCCTACTCCAGCCAGACAGAAGAGCCGCCAGAGTGGCTTGCTGTAGCGGACGATGTTTGCAAACAGTTCGACATTTCGCTGTGAACGGAGGTATCCATAACTATGAGTGCGTTAAGAACTTTAAAAATAGGTTCAAAAGTTCTACAAGTTATTTGCTCAATGATTTCCCAGCATATACAGAGATTTGTATCTATTCAAATAGAAAAATTGTGCATGGTCGCTTGTTAGATCTTTGTAAGTTTCGTTCGTAGGTTTCGTGGAACGCGCTTGTCTACGTTGGTCTATTTTAGTATTTATCTTCGTTACGCGCGCATCCACATGCATTTGTCAAAAATTGATGGGAGAGCTGAAAACTTCATATATATAAAATATCAACAAATCTTATATTAGACAGTAAAATGTGGTTACCCATGACTCTAGACCAAGGAATTTTTAATTCACCTCATAGGGAAGTTTGCAAACTTATTGGGTTTCCAGGCTGTGTGGTGACCCCAACATATTTAGAAATTTTGCAATGAAGAAGATGTGTTCAAGTCTTGTCGAGGAATATAGAAAATTATTCATCGAAATTGGATTAGTATAATTTATAGGATGTGATTACATAATTGGGTCGATTAATTACTCCTCATGAAATGTCTGCCATCCATTTGGCCTTTCTGTTTTCATAGTTTTAACTGATACAATTCTGAAACACGAAATGTTAATGCTATCTTAAACCCTGTTAACTTATAACTAGATGACAGAAATCAAACATAGCATTTTGAAACAAAGTCAGCAGTCACAAAGTTGAGTCTGACTGAGCCCGTGTTGAAGTTCCGTTAGTTCATCTAGAATTTCTCTGCCTTCCCTCATAACCCAAACACAAGAACAATCATCAGACAACTTTTACGGAAAGACAAATGAAACCTGAATCGAGCATGCATTTCAGACCATCTGTTTTCGCCCGTATATCTGCCACAAGGTGACATACGGCGTTTGTTCTCATTAGCGTGGAAACTCTTCAGGCTTTCTCCCATTTTCTCTCCCGTGTTCTCTCCCCTGTGAATCAAGCAGTCACTGTCGCGGGTGGGTGTCACAATCTTTGTTGCGACAAAGCTCACAATTTTGGCGCGAACTTTACACAATGAGATCCAATTTGAAGCAGGTTATTGCCGACAATACATGCTTTAAGGCAACTGTGAATACGATAATAAATAATTTAATGATTATGATTGCCTTCATGCCTCTCTCTTGTTGATGTTGTTGCTGTTATTGCGAAATTGTCCATATGTTCATTGTTGACAAAGGAATTTATATATTTTGCGTGACTCAGGTATAGAAACGAAATGAAGCAACCTATGCTTCCGAGAGTATTTCCGACTCCAAAAAAGTGTCTAATTGTTTCATCTCATTGCATCTTGAACTTGTGGTTGGTCTTCAAGTTTTTCGGAGTCCCTACTCAGTGACTTTATCTTAGTGTGAATATATTCATTTTGATTTAGTGGTAACCATTTCATCATGATTCTTTGTGTGTAATGAGCGCGAGATGTAAAAAGTTAGGAACGCAAGTACATAAGAAGCTGCATTTCGTTGCAGCAGTTCGTTAGCAGATCCTAAGGTAGATGTTGGCTCATACAGCTATGCACCTATAGTTTCAAAATATACCATGTGTGTGTTGACTGATATTCGTGATGAGGTAATGATTATCTTTAGGATAGTTATTTAATTAATATACAAAAATCACGTTCGTAAGTATAGAATAGCCATCACATACTATTCCAATTTAGTTTTGTTTTCCAGATGATGATCATTTTGAAGCAAGGAGCTATACTAAGCGATAGGAGTTACCAGCATAGAAGAAGGAGTCATGGTGACGTCTTGTTTGCTGCAAAAGTGCATTAAAGTAATGGAACTGTTGCCATTTCTTACGCTACTGTGTCTCAAATCATTTACTTTGCATCATTTCTATTCGTTTCTTCTGCCCAATGCTACATTTGATTGCATCATGTACTCAGTAAGATCTAATCTTTGACACCAGGTGATCTGCAGCTCAGTCAACCGTTTACAGGTGGGGTAGTGTCCCAAGTATGTCTTGAAATCTTTTAGTGAAGAAGATGTATTCCAGTCTTGTCGAGGAATACCGAAATTGTTTATCAAAATTAAGGTAGTATAATTTCTAGGATGTGATTACATAACTGGGTCGATCAATTACTTCTTATGCAAGTTTATACCACCGCTTCGGTTAATTTTTTTGTTTTAGAGTTGAATAAGAGTTTCCAGATATTTTCCATCTCTTTTCTAACAAGCCTGTTTTTTTCCCGATGAATCAATTTTATAAACTGTAGGAAAGAAAAAATTCGAAGAGAAACACTGACGGCGCAGAATTTTCCAAACACAAGGTTTTTTCTAAAGAGCATGTTTTGTCCCAATAAACTAGTTTTCTAGACTGTAAAGAAGAAAAAAATCCGCAGAGAACAACGAAAGATCATTAGCGCAGAATTTGCCAAACAAAATCTTATTTCTAAAAAGCATGATTTTCCCTATGAACTAATTTTCTATTCTGTAGAAATGAAAAAAAAATCCAAAGCAAAAACACTGAGGGCGCCGAATTTGTAAAAAAAAATTGTTCTAAAGGGCATGTTTTTTCCCTATGAATTAATTTTTTAAACTGTAGAATTGAAAAAAAATGAAACACTGACGGTGCAGAACCGGCCAATCAAATGCCGCAACTTGATTTCGAGTCACTTGCGCTGCGTGAGGACGCGCTCTGTCGTGATGAAGGAGAACCCTCCCGTGATCAACGCATCGACTGCGACGGGTTAAACTGAACTAAAATTGCCAACTCAAATTTAAATTCATAAGTTGTTGACAATTTTAGAAATACCAAACATAAACTGGGTTCATTAAATGCCATTAATTTCAACAAATTGTTAAAACCTTTTCAAACAACCGATCGATGGGTCATTTCGCAACGGGAAAACCTTAAGCATGACCCACCGGTGGGTCACATCGCAATCAACGGGTTGACCAGAACTGAACGCTTTTCCTGCAGCCCTGTGATCTGTGAGACCTTCGCAGTACAATGGAGTTGTATTGTCCCGTAAATGTTCTTTCTTATTGTCGATTGCAATGAATATCCGAGATGAATCAGTGTGGATCATATCGAGGCTTCAAGAGACAAGCATGGCTAATTTTGGTACCTGATGCATCTACACAAAAACATTTCGCATGTCTCTCAGAGTTATTTGTTTGATAAAATCGTTAGAAATCAGCGCAATGAGACCAGATCAAATCTTGATAGCATGTTATGAAAGAAATGGTCACTTCAGACGAAGCACAGAACACTTCGACCCAGAGTCGCGTCAAAGACCGTACTGGTGAACTCAAAGCTTTTCACTCACACCTGCACATTCATGAGCATTTTGTTTACACCGCTCACGAATTTTGAAATTGCAACTTTTTTTCTCATTTTGTATACAACGAAGAAAATTGGAACCACTATAGAATTAAACAATGTTTTTTTCGCCTAACCTTTCGTTACGCGGACGTCAACGTCCAACGTGAATCTTGATTTTACCCTATTCGAATGCATTGTCAGTAAAGTCTTGAGCTGTGCTAATTAATTCTTGAGCTTTAAAAACTGCGCAGAATATCATTTCCAGATAATATATGTGTGAAAAAGTCGACCTTGAATATATGAAAAAAAACTTTCTTTTTTTTCATGACTATTTTTCATGTTTTCAGTGTGCTATGTCGAACTGAACATTTTGGCAGCGACCATCTAAACGCCACCCTCAGCATGCTAATCATGTGTGGTTTTATAATTAAAATGAAACTTAAAACGCTCAAGTGTACTTTTATTTTTCTGATATACTTGTTCAATTCAACCTCGATTACGAGATTGTGAGGATTTCTTGGCCATGGCAATACGTCAAGAACGAAAGAACTGAAAAGACTCTTTTGTTGCTCTCGTATGGTTTTAATATGCGGTAACTACTCTCTTGACTTCATAAAGAAATGTGTGCATGTCAGAGTGTAATGACATTTACATCTCATGTAGCTCAATGCTTAGAATTTCGCAACGTTTGTGTGCCATTTGTTGAGGTAAAAGTGCAACAAAATCTAATCCTACAAGTTTTTTTCAATCTAATCTAGAAACTTTGCGCATTCTTGCCTTAGAAATTTGGAGAATCAAATTTAATGAGTGATCTAATCTAAAACAAGAAACTTTGAGCATTCTTGCCCTAGAAATTAAAATTGGGGAATCAAATTAAAGATGTTAGAACGATCTAGCTTCCCAAATTTGGGTGGTGACAGCTAAAAATTTTGGTCATTGTTTTCTTTAAGGGCAAAATTAAGCAGATGTGAGGACCCTCTGACACGACGCCTCGTGGGGCAGGTCCTGGCGTCCTGTGTCACGACTGTAAAGTTTCATCTTGAACAAATAACTTGTTATTAGATCTTGTCTTGTTATTTGTATGAAATATTTGTTTAGGAAGATGAATTTATATGAGTGGCGCGTGACCAATAAATTTAAAAGTGATTTGAGTATGTTTATCCTATTTGAAGTTTTTAAGGAGTAAATCTAATGTATTTAAATTGAAAGGAAAATTAGTACTCTGCGAGATGCATTTGAACGCCAAAGAGATGAAATTTACCCTAACATTATAAAAAGCAAATTGAAACCAGACTCGGCAAAGTGTTCTATTTAGGGTAATGAACATATAATTTTTGTGATGCGTTCTAAAAAATTCTTTCTCAAAACAATCCGTGCAACATTCGCCTGGAATGCTAAATTGAACAAGACCTTTAAGCAGAACTTTCAAGATCCAAAAATACTTTTTAAATGTGCATTCAAGATCGTCTCGACGAGACATCTTCTGCCACCTACCCGAGATGTTCGTCTACGGATTCACCTTCGTAATAACTAGGGTCGAATTTCTGTTCATGTCAGGGGATTCTGGTCACCCAGGTGAGGAAATGGCTCGAGGTGAGTAAATTAGGGCACTGCCTCTATAAAGTCACAATATGACTTCCTCATACAGGCTTATTCATCACCGTTCCATCACTATTTATGAGATTTTTTTTTTTTTTCATCATCTTCTGACATTACCTGTGCCCATCTCATTCGTCACTCATGCTCTATTTGCTTCTCACTCTAATGTTGAACGCGTAGCATGACACCATTAAAGGAGAAGCCAGATGGAGTGGAAAAGTTAAAGGAACATTTTCGCAACGCGACTTGCGTTCCATGGACGGAATGAAAATTCACGTTCGTACATTTTACAAGAATCTTTGTCGGGGCTGCCGAACTTCGTCTGGGGGAAAAGTTTTAAACTGGTCAGAGGTTAGGTACACCGGCTTTCAATGTGCAGATGCGAATAACCTTTAAACCTGAAAAGAAGGGAAAATAATTGAATAAATTCTGGAGACAGTATTCTTCATTTTGAAACTACGTTTGCTCGAAACTGAATTTATTGGTATAAATTTGCCGTAGAAAAGTGAAAGTGCGGTAAGTATGATACGCCCTCAGTGTAGGAATAATGTGATCTGGGAAACGCCTTTGCGAGGGGATTCGACTATTTATAATCGCGCTATTTTCATCCACCCAGTCCAAGTATTCGACAACTCATTACAACCTGAAAACTGGACACTTTTTGCTCGTACAAAAACGCTTCGTAAAATTGCATGTCTTCCGCCCAGTTCGCCTCCCTTAAATGAAGTTCACAGAGCGAAAAAAATTAGAGTGTGGACATTTGCAAAATAAATTAGAGTGTGGACATTTGCAAAATAAATTAGAGTGTGGACATTTGCAAAATAAATTAGAGTGTGGACATTTGCAAAAGAAATTAGAGTGTGGACAGTTGCAAAAGAAATTAGAGTGTGGACATTTGCAAAGAAATTAGAGTGTGGACATCTGCGAAAGAAATTAGAGTGTGGACATCTGCGAAAGAAATTAGAGTGTGGACATTTGCAAAAGAAATTAGAGTGTGAACATTTGCAAAAGAAATTAGAGTGTGGACATTTGCAAAAGAAATTAGAGTGTGGACATTTGCAAAGGAAATTAGAGTGTGGACATTTGCAAAAGAAATTAGAGTGTGGACATTTGCAAAAGAAATTAGAGTGTGGACATTTGCAAAATAAATTAGAGTGTGGACATTTGCAAAAGAAATTAGAGTGTGGACATTTGCAAAAGAAATTAGAGTGTGGACATTTTCAAAAGAAATTAGAGTGTGGACATCTGCGAAAGAAATTAGAGTGTGGACATCTGCGGAAGAAATTAGAGTGTGGACATGAGGACGCTTAATTAATGAAAATCTAAATGCTTCACTCATCCTCAATGCCAGATGTAAGACCTTGACGTCACGCAAATATTGGCCGTCCTTGCATCAATAGAGTGATCGATTTTTCGCTTGGCTTCGTCACCGTAAAAACGAAATTAGCTCTATTTGGGGGACTACAAAATGGGACGACCGAGTTTCGCACTTTCATTTGAGCGTCAAAATCCGTGAAGTAAAAATCACTTAGCGCTCCACTGGCAAGTCGAAAACCCAGTCAAAAAAAACTTTAACTTTCAGTGACGCACGGAACGCCTCCTGCTGCTGCTGCTGCTCAGCGACCGCACCTCGCTTCTGCGTAGGGCAATTTCAAAGGGACAGGAAATTTGTCGTGAAAAAATAACGAAATATCACCACATTTTCCTTCGCACTTTGACTGCGATGGGTTAAACTGAAGTTCAGTATTCAACACAAATTTTGATTCTAATTATGGCTGAAATGTTATAAATATCAAACATTAACTGGGTCCATTAAATACCTTTAATTTTAAAAGATTGTTAAAACTTTTTCAAACGACCCATCGATGGGTCGTACCGCAGCCAACATGTTAAATTAAATTCAACCTGAGGTCCTCAGGAATGGGTTTTTTGTCTAATCTAAAGCGAAAAATCGTTTTTCCCGTTTTTTTGACGCAAGGAAGAAAAACACAGAAATGCTGTGTACCAGATTAAATTCACAATGAATGATGAATTTCTCGTTGAAAAAACTAATTCATAGCATACAGGCTCAGTTTCATATCCTGCAGGAAAATGACTTTAAAATATATGATAAGAACTTATGAGGAACTTCTCCCATTTAAATGCTCTCGAATTACCGTCACTGTCGGCTAAACGATGAACTAATCATCTATATTTTCATTCTGAAAATAGCTCAACGTGCTCATAAGGAAGACTTCTACCGTCATTGGTCTAAGCCTCAAGTCTGCAGCGGCAGTAGGGGCCACTTTATCCAACAGTAATTCCCCTCCAGAAGAAGTATTCTTGCGGTCGTTCATTTCTGCCTGAAACGGAGACGCTTCCATTAGCACTCCTCAGTCACAGCCACAGCCAAGATTGATTGTTCTGTCCTGGATAGCCGACATGGTGAGGCCGCTATTGTAATTACAGGCTTTAGAACATGTCTGCTGGTGTAAGTCTTGTGTTCCCAAATTATATTTAATGCTACCATAGCGTGAGGTCTACCGCCATGTATTGCCTACCCAACCATATATCGCCTACCCAGGTGCATTTTGAGATGTACAGATTAAGTGTTTATCGCTGAATTAAATGTGTGGAAAAGTGATATCCGGTAGTTTCCTAATCTAACATCACGTTATGGTACCATCGAGAGGTAGATCTCATGCCATAGTATGGTAGACCATACGCTAAAGCAGCACCTTATATTTTTTATGATTTTAGAATTTCGGGAACATGGTAAATGTTGCAAGGACTTGAGTCGGTAGAACATGGAGACCAAAGAGCGTTTCACTGTTGAAACATCCATTTAAAATGATTGCTGAATGGACAAAATATGTTGTGCAAATTGTTCCTACCCTAAATTTGTTAGTCAAAATCAAATGAATTAACGGCAATGTGAGCCTTATTTTACGCTTCCTCGATCATCCTCTCTTAATGATATAAGGTAAGAAAACTTCCTGTGGCCTACGTCATCCACAAAGCAGGTGGATGAAAAATTACTTGGAATCACATCGTCAACGGTTGGAAGAGAGTCTATAATATCATAGGCAAGTATTAATTATGTGTTTTAGTAATTTGGATCTGGTGATTTGGCAGAATAGGTTTTTAATATTTCACGTTTATGTACTGCACATACGAGATTGTAGTGTGCACTCAGTTTAGTGATGTAGTCTGACTGCACGGTAAACTGCGCTCCGACGCGTCGTCCGTGAAAATTAACCCATTGGTTTGGCAGATTGCTACCTATTATATTAAACAATTTAGCTATACAGAAACAAAAAATCGTAACTAAATCTGCCAAATGGTGATGATTTACAAATAACTAGCGTACCTTCCTTCTCTACAGCCAGTAAAGAAGGCGTACCTTGTTTATCAATTACTAGCGTATCTTGTTTCTTTAGTACTAGAGTCCCTTGTTTATTTATGACTAGCGTAACTTATTTCTTCTGTATTACTGGTGCACTTACATACTCAAGTAAGTTAAGAGCCGTAAACACAATCAGAGTGTCATTTTGGAACCGGTCTCGGAAACGTAGAGAACGGACATGAAATTGAAATAAATTTTAAACATCAAACCTAATTAGTAAGAACATGACTTACCTTTAACGCAGATGATTGAAATCAAATGATTCGGAGTTCATTAAACATCTGCAAAACCAATATCCATTTCAATAGGTTTGAATGCCGTATTGGAACCGGTTTTGATGCATATCTATTTCTTAAAAAAAAACACGAAGACAAGCTCTTATTTCAAAATTATTTCACATAGAAATTTTAAAATTAATCTCAATTTGAAATTTCAATTTAGCTCCATCTAAAAAACTAAGTTAGTTACGGCTAGATTAAACCTCCTAGAGAATTTTCTGAGCTTCATTTTCAGAATAATTTAAATTTTTAAATGCAATGTCTGAGAAATGAGAGCTTGAAGATGATGAATGTTTTTCGAAAAATCAACTGAGTGCAACTGAGATAATGGAAGTTTGATTATTTCCCCTTTGGATGAGAATGAGAGAACACTTTTACTGTTTTGCTCTCAATTGATCCAACCCTGTTATAGACTAAAATATCCCATGCGGTGTTGATACCGAGTAAATGTACGAGCCTTTATATTGAAGAATTTCAAGACCGACTTGTTGACTTTTTAAAATATGCTGATTATCTCCTTTTTGAATAAGCGCCTGATTTTTATCGTCTTGATGTTGCCAATATTTAGGGTCAAGCCCTCCCCGTAGGAAAGATTGAAATATAGGCTCATGATTTTCTTTGTTTGAGCTTTGTCAACTAGTGTGCAGTAAAGAACTGCAAATTTAACGATGTTATTAAATAATCTTTCAGATGATAGAGACCTAGCACGAGTGTTCATATTGTTCAAACAAATTAATAATAATTGAGTTCGAAGAAAAAAGGCTTCAAAGACTTAAAATTTCCAATAATATCAGTGATCCATTGATAATAATTGAATTCAGAAATTTGCCAGAAGAACATGAAAAAAGTATTTAATTTTTAAAAGAAGCCCATCAACTGTGCATTTTGTAGAAAAATCAAGATCTGTGCGAAAATATGATCAGTGGCATGCCTGATCAACTTTCTTTTTTTGTACGTTTGTCAGTCAGTACTTGTTCTCTTCAGTAACACCGCAATAGGAAAAACCTAGAACTCAAATGTTCCGAATTATGTGTTGGACGGAAACGTCATTCGCAAGTCTCGTGAAAAACTAAGGACAGTAGCAATTGAAAAGCTCTCTTGAAAATAATAACAAAAACCTGATGCTTAAGTGTAGAGATTACTTACATTGATTTTAATTGAAGGAGGCCTCAAATTGTGAGAACGCTGATGTCAGGGATTTTTAAAGAACAGTAATACAAGTAAGATGAGTACGCATTGAGTCAGAAAGTCTATGTAACCATGTTGTTGTTGAATTAGTTTTCAGCAATATAGAGAACAATTTTCCTTTGATTTCAAGTTATATACGAGTATCTAGTTTAAACTGTTTGAGTCTTTCTTCTTAATTGCTTCTCTTGGTCAGTGCAGAGAATGTGAACGTCATTGGTAGAAGTAAGCTTTGCTTATGTTGATGACTAGTTAGAAGTGAGTCAATGGTTGTAATGTAATTCATTAAATATAATTAATGGCAAATAAAATTAAATTGATAAATTGAAGAGTTTGTTTTATGTGCCAATCTGTTGCTAGCCTATAAATATTAGAATCTTCTCTTACTGATTAAAATGAATTTATATTTATTCAGATATATAACTGTCTTTAGTTTTTAGTTTTTCTATTATATAATGACATTTGATTAACGAAACAAGAAAATACGGTATTTGTGAAGGAGAGGATAATAATCGATTTTCCAATTTTTGCTGCCTAAACATAGTTAACTGGATCTAAATAAAAACTTATTTGGAGAAATGAGTATTTAACGAGTTTTAGCGGTATGTTAATTTTTGTCTTTGAAAACGAATGTGCTCGAATAAACAGCTACTAATCGATTTCAGAATTTTTGTTGCTTGAATCCCAGTAATAAAATACTTTTTCTATACACTTTTTGCGGCAAAGGAGTATTTTACAAGTTAGAGCGGTAGGTTTAGTTGTTGCGGGATTGAGCTGTTCATAGTACGTTTGGGTACTTCGTAATTTATTTTTACCCATCCTGCGGAGCTTGCAAAGCCTGAACCCACTTCTAGGATCTTTTAGTTAAAAACACAATAGCAATCATCACCCTAAAATAACGAGTTATAGCGGTATGTTAACTTTTGTCTTGGATGGTGGGAATGCGCTCGATCATTCGAGCGCATCAAAAGGGAGAGTCCATTGTAGTGCTGCCATCCGACGCACTTCCCGCTTCAAACACTAGAGTTGCGGGAACTAATTTACCTCTATAACTCGTTAAATAATCATTTGCCCCCAAAAGTGCATGAAAGAAAAATTGTTTATTTTGATCTAATTAACTATGTTTAGGCAGCGAAAAGTGGAAAATTGATTATTGTCCTTGCCTTCACATTTATCAGAAATACTTTTGACGGTTTCTTCTCAAATTTAAATATATCATTGATAAGGCAATGGTAATACATTCAGGAAATTCATATTTCTTCAAACGGATGTTCATCAGGAACTTAAAAATGAAGAACACAGCACGTAGTGACATCATTTTAATTTTATTTTTTTATTTACATGCCTAATATATGAAAGTGAAGAAACTAAAAGCTAGTAGTCCTATTTTTCTTAAACGTTTCGGAGTCCAGCTCCATCATCAGTAAGTCAAATCTGAAATTTACAATGAAAACTGTTAAAATGCAATATTATATTAAATGTTTCTCTATTGTACAAGTAAATGAACTAAATATAAATTTGCAAAGGGAATGAGCTGGTGGCATTATTTAAAACCGGTTTGTCTTTAGCTATGTACAATGATTCTAAAATTTTCAAATCCAATGGATTTAGAATCATTTTAGAATCATTGTACATAGCTAAAGACAAACCGGTTTTAAATAATGCCACCAGCTCATTCCCTTTGCAAATTTATATTTAGTTCATTTACTTGTACAATAGAGAAACATTTAATATAATATTGCATTTTAACAGTTTTCATTGTAAATTTCAGATTTGACTTACTGATGAGGGAGCTGGACTCCGAAACGTTTAAGAAAAATAGGACTACTAGCTTTTAGTTTCTTCACTTTCATATATTAGGCATGTAAATAAAAAAATAAAATTAAAATGATGTCACTACGTGCTGTGTTCTTCGTTTTTAAGTTCCTGGTAATACATATAATAGTTTCAGTACTAATCAAGGATCTTTATGTTAAAAATTATTTAGACAACAATAGTACATAAATTGATTTTTTGAAAATGAACTGAAGTTCTTTTCTTTCTATTTGCAATAGCTAATTAGGGATGTGTGCACAATGAGACACATTGAGGTATAGGGTGGTTCTTGTTTGTGCTGCCAGTACTGAGTTGTTTAATAACTTGAAATTTTTTCTCATCTTTTTTTATTTTTAATTATTATTTGCTAGCTAAAACTGTGTTTGATCATTTATGCAGTGAAGCAAATAATTCCAGCAATTATACTGTCTAGCATCATACCTGGAATACCATACTGTGCAATTGTGTTAATTGTTTCATTGTTTAAAACAGTGCTTCTAGTAAGGGAAGAATTTCAGGAAACTTTGTTATGCCAGGACACAATGGCAAATTGGAAATAGGTGTAGCAATCTTGCAAATTTTTGTGAACTATTTAGAAGTACCTTGTAATCCAAATTTGCGCCAAAAATGATAACAAATATAACTTAGAATTTGTTTATAAAAGGTTTTATCATAAAAATAACTTATTATATAAATCTTCTGTTTATAACATGAAAGAATAATTTAGACTGGATCAAGTGATAAGAGCGTCGCACACCTCCTCAGACCATGTTTGTTTATGAACTGATGAGCGAGACCGTGCCGCTGACAAACGCGTTCCAAGGAAACGTCATTCATCACATTAAAAAACAATTTTATACCATACATCTTGTTTTAAATGGCCTTCAAATTATTTCATTAGAAAAAGGAAACTTTCTGCTTTAGGAAAAGGTAAGTTTTTTGGGCAAAAACCCCTTCAAAGTAGTAATGAATCATAATTGTTCCCTGTGAACAAGACGTGAAAGAATACATCAATGTTATTCCTAGGAGAATTAATCGCTTTTCTATTAATTAATCGCTTTTCATGCTGGACACAAATTCACCTCGTTCCTCAGAAATGAACTTCCGAGAGTTCCATTTGTTCCGGAGAGTTGTTTCTTCCGCGGTAGAGTATACATGCTGTGGAATAATTATTTCGTAAATTTCGCTTTTCATTAAAAGTGCGTAAATATTCACATACCATTTCGGTTTCTATTTTGATTTTTTATTTTTGTTTATAATTGATGGTGTCCTGAAGTTAGAGAAAACTTATTTTTGCCGATTAATTTGGGGCCTTGAAAATAAATATTAGGCATTAGAGCTAAAAAATGTAATGTGAGCAAAGTGTGACATCCGAAATGACAATGGGTATCTTGAAGAGTTATTTGGAAATGATATTCTTTCTTTGCTCACCTTTGTGAATTAAAATGCAATGAACGTTTTTTTAGTAAGAAGTACACAAAGAGAAGGTCTATGTAAATCGACAAGATCCATCCCAAAGATAATTTCAACATTGATATAAGTAATTGATTGGAAATTCAATAGTTTTTTGATGTCCGAGAAAACTACTCTACTTGAGTTTTTACTGGATATTTCTCAAGGAAGTTAGATACATAAGAAAGAAAGAAAGCAAACCCGTTTATTTCCAAAAAATGGGATATATGAGATACATTACAACGTATTATGTTTTTGAAATTTCTTAATATATAATGTCCTTAATTGAACTCATAGCATTTCATATATCATAAAATAATGAATCACAATCATCGTGAAACAAAGTATTTAACATGACATACTTGTGTTCACTAAAGCCAGTTGATACATTTCCATACATGATATTTGTAAGTTACGATAATAGAAGATTTCAAAATTCAATTTTGAATGTTGTACAGAAAATTTCCCTTCATTACTTTCTTTTTTGTTGTTGTTCAATGCCAGAAAAGAAAAATTGTTTGAAATAGTGACTCTAAACATGCTTTGCAATTTGTAGAGATATTTAGTGTTTCATTTATAATTGCAGCCAGTGCTCTGACATTCAAGCGACCAACCCATCCACAGTCATTGCACTGATGCAGTGACGCTAATTATTAAATCGTGTCAGAAAACTATTGAAGGTTGAAAGGTGCGGATGTGCTGGAGCGTTCCTAGTTACTTTCATTCTGATTCGGTAAGCTTATCAATTGTAGTTTTTTACCTTGTTTATTTGTAAATAACCAATGTTTTAAGGAGATATTCTGCAGAATGTGCAGCAGTTGTGTAACTAGGTCAAAGATTTGCAGTCTTTATATAAGTAAATACACATGCCGGCATATTGTCTAACATTCTGAGGACCACAGTGAAAATAAGTTTTAGAATCTGTTTTGTTTTACCGGTAACTTACGCAGTACAAATGAGGTTTTGCTTGCTCGTCATTTCAATTCGTCATTTGAACTTTACCAAGTTCAAGGAGGTTAAAAACATTATTTGATGTTAAAAAAAATAGTTTCCTACAGAGGTCCACAATTTGGTATTGTCAAACATGGTTATAATGAGAAAGAATATCAACAAAATGGATGCAAAATAGCTATTCATTGTTTCAGCAGTTAGCTTACAATACTTCAAAACTCAGCCAAATTCAAAAATTGCAAAGTTTAAGAATTTTCAATCATTTACTATTACGTAGCCTTTTAAATTATCCAATGACATTAAAAAAACAACTATTGATATTTCAATAACTTCTAAGGATTTTTAATCAAATGAACTATTCTTCATGAACAGATTTTCAAGTTTTTCAAAACCAAATAGATATTTGGAAAACATGAACTATTTTTGCGTATGATCAAAAAAATTTTGGAACTTTTTTTAATTTATGCCCTTCAACCCTGAATTTACATCTTGCTTCTAGTAATAATCTCTTACTATTTTTCTGAGTAGATTTTTTGGTGAAAATTTTTTCTGTTGTTCAAAACATCAAAGAATTTCTGGCAATCCCTCAAGGAATACAATATGAAAATGAGAATTAGTGCTCCCAGGGAAAAAGATGTGAAGTCCTAAATTGAAATTCATGTTGGCCTTCTTTTTATTGAAATGGAAAAGTTTTTTTTATAGGGCATTTTTTAATTTACTTGCTTTTTTAGTAGCTATTATTTTCTTTTAACTTTTACTTTGTTTCATAAAATTCTTGCAATCTCAGAGTGTGAAGATGCATCTTGCACATGGATTCCTTATTCCCTTAGTTCCATGGTAAATGATGCCTTGCTCTTTTAGGAAACACATATTCTAAACTTTTAGGTTAGGGAGGCGTCTATCGATCAAACCAAAAAAATGCCAAGTCCATTTTACGAGATTTTCAGGAGAGCTCATTTTATGGAGTTGGGAGTTTTTTTTTATTACATGAATAGCACCTTCTACCACCACAACAGAGCAACAACCAAAAGTTTAGAGGATGTCGTGCATCTAAGAGAACCCAAATCTGATAGAAAATAAAAATTAAGAAAAAATTTTGAGAGTTGACATTTTTTTGTCTGATTGACAAACTCATGTATTCTAATCTGACTACTGGCAACCTCAAACATATTTAAACATAAGTTTTATTTAATCAAATTCTTTTTACTCATGTTATCTTTGAAACCTTGAATACACATATACTTATATATTATTGCACTGTGAGACAGAAAATTTAACCTCCTCATTTAATGGAATTGTTCTGTTTTTAAAAAATAAATAGAACACAAGGATGACTTGGTTATTTTTAGCTCCATACTTTGACCTAGTGCAATATTTCTCATATTTCAATAGCCCAAGTTTCATTTTCTTTCATGCTTTAATTAGTAAGTGATAAGCTGGGGTATTGCAGAATTGGTGCTTAGAGGAGTGGGGGACAATATACAATCTCACCCTTACAGATAGGTAGGCCTTGCTTTTGTTGGAGTAGAATATATTTTTATTGTTTTGTTAATGACCGTTTGGTTCATAGTTCAGTGCTATTCTTTTTACCCAGCACATATCACTTTCTTTTTCAACTTTTATCTCAAAAGTTTCTTCAATTGTGCTGTGTCTATGTGCAGGATGTTAGGATACACCTCGCGCGTAGATTCCCCATTTGCCTAATTCCATGACCTGTGGCTCTAAGCACCATAAAGAATTCTTTATCCTTTTTGATTAGCACACCTAAGTTCCTTTATGCACTGTATAAGAAATTAATTGCCCCAAGACATTCGATTCTGTTCACTTTTCATTACCTAAAATCATGTTTACTATGTTGTGTGCTCATATATGTAGCAGCTACTGAGTTACAAATAGTTTGTTTTCCTACATAATATAATTAAATTTTTTCTATTTCTTTTCAGTTCATTATGATCATGATTTAAAGTGTGTGATTAATTCAGACAGTAAATTTTACTTATTCAAAGAATTCAATTTCTAGTCTTCCAGTGAACCTCCGACTGTTGCTTTCTGTACTAATCGGTAATAAGCTCAATAGTCCATCAACAGACCCCTCTCAGCATTGAGAAACAGCACTACCATGTCTGGGCGAGTGAGAACACGAGTAGACAAGGTGTCAGGAGAGAGAATTGCCTACAGCGAGATGGCCATCAGAAACAACTCCGCCATCATTGAGTATTGCCGTACTTCCATGGCTGCCCTCTCGGGAGCCACTTCTGGTGAGTAGCTGTTTCAGACCTCGAGTGGAGCAAGTCTGCTCTAACGACCCCTTAGGAGGATAAAACTATTGTGTCTTTGTTTCTATGAGAATTAGCACCCCCCAGGGCAAAAATATGTGAGGGCCTGAGCTGTGAGGTAAGCCTTCCTTTTGTTGAAATAAAATATTTTTTGTTGTGTAAAGGACCAGCTTTTTTCAGTTCACTGCTGTCCTGTTTTTCAGCTTCTACTACTTTCTTCGTCATCTTTTATTTTGTTCCATAAACTTTTTCTCAACTTACTGTTTCTATGCCTCTTCTGCATAGATTCAATGTTCCCTTATCTCCATACTTAATGGAGCCTTCCTCCTTCCTCTCTTTGGAATGCTTTTTTTTTGGCAGTTAGGGAGGCTTAAACTAACACCTAATCTGCCTGTGCTAGGATGTCATTAGCACTTGTAAGATGAGACCAGTATTTTGCTTGGTCTACTATTTTAGTTAGAAGTGTGGCAGTTCTGAAGTTTTTCATGTTAAAGATAGACCATATGTGTTTCTCTCATTTACTAACTTGTAATTTTCAAATAATTACTTTTACTCCGAGGGTTGGGTTCGTTCAAAGCTGTGTTCATGCATCCATGATAATGGACTATTAATTCTTCATGTTTAGTTCTCAACCCTTAGCTACTGAATCCTCATAACAAGACTAGTAATAATTTAGTTGTATCTAAAGTGAGATCAACATTTGCAGTTATAAAGTAGACCTAATGACACGTGGGTTGCTTCTGTAGCTAACGGCTTAAAATTGAACATGAAAAATCAACTTCTTTTTTGTTGTTGAATGAACAATAGCAATTTTAGTATTGGGTGAGCCCTCTCTTAGATGAGGAAATTATTCATGTACAGTGACCGCCAATATCAATTCTGAAGTCATCAACCAAAGTTAAATTTAATCGGGGAAAAGTAAAGTAGACTATCAAAATATTTGGTCATTGTATGAGACTTTTCGTTGAGGTCGTTGATCGCGTCGCCTCTCACTTCCTCTGGCATCATTGATGCAATGGAAGAGACGAGCATCCAAAATTTGCAGTTGAACTAGGTAGAGGTACATGTATTTTAAATCCTGAAAATGTAAATCTACCAATTAAATGATGCATCATTTACCACAAATTCTTGTGATTCTAGAATATTTGCCACTCTGTACAATAAACTCTCCAGGTTTTGGGGGATTTTAGGTATCAATAAATTGAATCAAGGGAGTTTTTTTATTTTGAACTACATTGCCAAGTAAAATGACTCCTGATTCTTTCAGAAATCATGTAGAATGTGATATGAGGGTCTTGATTAATAGATATTTCCTAAGTTTTTTTTTTTTAAATTATTTTCTGGAATATTTTCTTGCCCCTGAAACTCATCTGCAATTGCCTTTTTTAATCAGAGATGGGCTCATTGTAGATCATCGTTATCTGAGTGGTTCCTAGCTCTTATTTTATCTGCTAGAGCTATTTTATTAGCGTATATTAGTTAAAAGTTTCTATCCCATTCATTTTTTGTAAGCAACTTCTAAAAGTCGGAATTGTTGTCTATAGGAAATTTCAACTCGTACTACAAACTAGCAAGTGTAGTTGTATTTCTGCATTTAAGATTTTTTTGCATTAAACGGAAATTTTGATACTGCCTTTCTTTGCATTTGATCCTGACGTTTTCAGGTATGCTATATTTTTTAATTTAAACAATTATAAACAATTTAAACAATTTATTTACCACAAGTGTTACAGAGGCAGAATGTTTCTTAAGTCTAGTACAATGGTCAGATTTACATATAGCCACCTGTGGGCCCGAACAAGTTCAGCGACTTCTAGGGCATCCTACCATCACATTATTCTAAGGTGTACAATAAAGTTTAACCTAATTCACTTTATCTAGTTTCGCATTTGACTGATCAATGAGATAATTTATTCGATATTTGATGCTTCATTTTACAACACAGGTCAAATGGACTATGTTCAACAGTATATTTGATAAAACGATTTAAGAGCAGACTGAAGATCGGCGATATTACCCTTGGCAAATTACATCATCAGGATCAGACATGTATGTAGGAGGCAAGATTTGACTTGGTGATCTTACACGACTAGTATCCTGATAGGATGCGAGACTCGAGATTTCTTTTGAATACCTTGTAAGAATTACTTTTACGGATCTTCTCAGGTATTGAGTTCCAAGTTTTAGTTCCAACAAAGAGGAAACTGTGTTGCGACCGGTCTTTAGAATAATAAGGAAGCATGAATTTACTTCTATTTCGGGTTAAATGGTCGTGATGACCAGTTTGCGCAGTTAATAATTGTTTTAGGCTACTGTCGCCATTAATGTTTATTTTGTTGTGACATTTTTATGATACTTTGATGCAGATGTTATCATTTTTTAGATATGGTATTACTGTAGTTTGTAATTCATTTTAGCAACTTCCCGCACTTTGCCGTGATGTGAAGTCGATTCGTTTTACTGGCGCCTACAGCATCTGTTGTCTATCGGACAGCTGTGCAATTGAATTAACTTGAATTTTCTTTTGCAGGCATCTTGGGACTTACAAGTTTATATGGCTTTATTTTCTTCTTCTTGGCTGGCTTCGTGCTGTGGCTCCTACTATTAGTAAAGGCCGGAAATCAATGGCAACAGTTCTTCGTTTGTCGAAAGACTTTGCTCACATCCGGCCTTACATCGGGACTCTTCACGTATGTGCTCTTCTGGACGTTTTTATACGGCATGGTTCATGTGTATTGATATTCTAGCTAATTTTATATCTGTTGTCGAGTAGATGCTCTGTTCGGTTCCAAGTGTTTTGCTGTGTTGGTTGGGAACAAAGAGTTGGGTTTTGGGTGCTGTGAACTTAGTCCTTTTGTCCTGTGCTGCATTGAGTCATTTCCTCCTTTGTTTTTATAGTGAATCACTTAAGTTTGGTACATCTTCAGTGATGAGTTAATAATATTCAGTCGCCTCTGCTCTAGCCTAGCCAAGACAAACTTTACTGCATAGTTTTTGGAAAGTTTTCATTTATTATGCCGAAAATATTAAAAGGAAGCTTTCACAAGAAACTTGTGCAAAGCTGACTTTTTATTCTCAATAGTGAGTCTCCGTGTGTTCAGATTGGAAAAGCCTGAGCGTCGGACATGTTTCGTATTATAAGTTTACTGGTCACCCTACAGAATATGGAGTTCGAGCAATTTTTAAATCGGCGTCGGATTGTGGTGTCGGTACCCAACGTGCTTGAACAAATTACCTAATGTGAAGAAATAACTTTTCTGCAGTGTACCAATTATTTATCGGTTAAATTAAAAAATATTTTATACTACAATCACTTGAAGTTACATGTTTTAATTTTTAGCAGCATTTTTTTTTGAACGAGTGTGTAGGTTAGTTTTGAATACGAAAATAAAAATTATTAGCTTACATGTATGTGAAACATTCACGTGCTTTTAAGGTTGAATTGAACTTCAATTATTTATAAAAGCGCAATTCCATCAAAAGAGTAAAACCATTTCCAAATTTAGATTCTTCAATGTATAGGTCAAGGAATAAATGTACAATTATTAAATCATTTATTTGTTTTATCTAATAACAATTACTAGATAAGTATTTTTTAAAATACGTAGTAGTAAATAATCAATTAGATATTTCTTAAATTATTCGACATTCGTTCAACAATAAATTTCCTGCATGTGCGCTGCAAGAGCCAGCTCTACACACAAGTTACATGCCATGTATGTGGAATGCTGAGACGTGGCCTCTGCTGCCCAGCTACCAATGTCTGCCTCAAGTAGCCCTCGTGTCTACGCTTCACCCTCACTCGTAGGTTTCTTCCCGTGTATAATTTTTCTATCACTTGACACTTTGACTCCGGCAGGTGGCAGGTAAAACTGAAGTTAAAGTAATTGTTGTAAATAATGTTGAGAATTGCAAACAGTAACTGGAGTTAGTTTAGTTTAGTCGTTAGTTTTAGCCTCCCTACCCGCAGCAACAAATGCGATCCAAAGAGAGGAAGGAGGAAGGCACCATTTAGTATGGAGTTAAAGGAAAAGCGGAATCTACGCAGAAAGGGCATAGAAACAGTAAGTTGGGAAAGAAGATTATGAAACAAGATCAAAGTTGAAGAAGGAAGTAGTAGGTGTTGAAAAACAGGACAGCAGTGAACCGAAAAAAGGGTGGTCCGTAACAAAACAAAATCCTATTCTACTGTAACAAAAGGAAAGCCTACTTAACCTTTAGCTCGGGCCCTCACATAGTCCCCCTGGGAACAGTAACTGGATCATTCCTTCATTGAGTATTTATGAAAATTGAGTTACTGACTAATGGCATTATGAAAATTTCCTCCGTGTACCATCAGTGGCTCACGTCGCACTCTAACGCTCTGCATGCCATCGCTAGCAAACATGAATGGCCTGAAATGAAATCTTGACAGCTTGTTTACGCAAAGCTGCGTCGAATACTTGCTGCGGTGCACGGTCGCTACGCTGAACACTTAGGTGAGGCTCGCCTCCATTGAGTTACATAATTACGTAGAAGCAGCGCAAACAACATACTGTAATTGGTTCAGCATGTATTATTTTTGAAATACATGACAAGATCAGCATCTGGTGACTAGTAATCATAGGACGAAAGATTGGTGCCGATTAGCTGAGGAAGTTCGAGCCGCTTTACGTGATTGGAAGTGGACACCGAGAAGCGTTAGACAATCAAGATACAATAAATGTGAGGCCCCTATTATCGTACTTCACCAAGCGCCTGTTTTTTTTTAGAAAGATCAGAAAATGGCTTCATTATTTAGTGGCTTTCAAACCCGTATATCTCAGCAACTAACGGGGGCATTAGCTCATTTTGCCACTTCATTTCTGTCCCTACGACTCGTTCTCCCGACAGTTGAAGGTTTGGGGATGACATTGGTATACGTAGATAAATTTCGCTATGCATCGCTGGCGCTTGATACCGTATGAATTTAAGGGTCTCAATTGTTTTCACCGTCAATAGCCTCACTCACTTTCTAGGTTGCATAAGAAATTCAAACTTCAAATTTCCGAACTTCAACACTGAACACAAATCACGCCCAATAACCGCGAAGGTTCTAAGTTGAAGCTGGCTAAACATTTCATTAGGATATGAAGAATCACTTTATCGAAAAAACAAGAAAGTACGCAGGAAAATTGTCCTCGAAGCAGTAGGAGGTGCGATTGATTAAAAACTACCTACAAGAAAATGAAAAAATATAAATATAAAACCGCAACTGATGCTCACAACCACTTCGTTGTTAAAACTCGTTCCAAAACCAACATCTTGTTTCTAGGGAACATCCTTGCACGTATGGCTAGCAATAAGACAGACGAATGCACGCTTGAAATGTTCCTTCTGAAAAAAAGTGGCCTCCACAATGTGAAGAAGTTAGACCTTTTGAGTGCACCTGGCCCTCATTTTTGAACACATGCTTGGGAAGTGCGACTGCCTATACTACAATTCATGCGACGAATTTAATCAATATTTTCATCTTACTGCCTCTTCATGCATTTCATGCAACTACTAGGTATGACTGTTGAAAAATGGTGATACGCTTAGTAACTGGAGATTCAACTATGCCTAAAAGATGAAAATACTGATTCGAGAAAAACTTAGGAAATGTATTTTAGGAAGTAAAGAGAACATATGCTGATGTGGCAATTAAAAATAAAATAAGATTGTGACGTGGAGTGAATGAAATTTAAAAATTTCAATAATTCACTCACAGCCTTGTTTTGTTTCCAAGCATAATCAATTAAAATTAAAAAACGTAATTAATTGCTGTCAGATACCAAAATGAAGTCCAGAATGTGATAATTTGAGCTCGAATGAATTTAAATCAGCAACTTCCCATTGGGGGGTGTAAAAAATGGAAAATTGATACCACCTTTAGGGGCATATACGAGTACATAATTTCGCTTCAGAATAACGCGCTATAGCAATAGACGGAAAATCAATGATTCCGTTAGATAAAAGTGAGAACACGTAGATGAAAGCAATTCGGATTGAAGTTATGACAGTAAAAGTAAGGTAGAGTTCAAAGATACGAGCCGACACTGACGTCACGTCCAAAGAACATTTCTTCGATATGGGTAAAAAGAATAACCCACGGTAAATTATTGCAGACGAAAAAAACACAGAACACAAGTAGTTTGAACCACGTATACTACATACCGCACAATTCAATCAAATATTTAATAAATCACGTGAAGCAACACTGCCAAATTCGGATACCGTTATAGAACTTGACGCATAAGCCTAATTCGGATACTGTGATAGAACCTAACGTATTTCCCTTATTCGGATACCGTGATAGGACTTCACGAACATCAGGCACGCGGCCTACCACAAGCAGATGCAGAAGTTGCTGTTCAAGTTTACAGAACAAAGAAAGTGTCCACGCCGCGCTAGAGGACGGAAGAGCGGTGCAGGCGAGGGGCGTTAGTGGCCGTGCAGCAAAGGACAGTCCAGAACAAGATCGTCAGAGAGGGTCGGCGTGGCTCGATAATTCAGACACTGCACAGAAAGGAAAATTCAATTGAAGACACTATTGCGCGGGGTCTACCTCTAGCTAGTCGTATAGCGTGAGGTTAGGTTACTTACAGATATTACTTTTTCCATACATTTAATTTAGCGATAGTTAATTTGTACATCTCAAACTGCACCTGGGTAGGCGATATATGGCGGTAGACCTCGCGCTATAGTAGCACTCGCCAGTAAAATGAAATTTTTTCTCAACTTCAGGACCGAACTTTTTCAAGTTTTTCGTTAATTTCGACGAGTCATTCAAGTAGGTTACTTCGATCTAAATGTTGCAAAATTCAACTGAGAAGCAACTGAAAAAGTTAATCAATAATGAAAATGTAAGTTGCTCTTATTTAACGTAATTTTCATCCACTGAGGCAACAAACCTTAATGAACTTATAACGAAAAACAGAACCCATCACACTCCAATTGTTTTTCAAACACAAGAGGATGAAAAATTATCTCTGAAATTCCAACTAATGATGTTTATGTAATTTTTAGGCTCTGTAAGCTGAACAATAAGAATTTTAGATGGAAGAACACACCCCTGGTTTATTACTGGAAGTTGAGCTCGCGTTTAGACTTAAATCTGTACACACAGACTGAGGAAGACTTTCGAATAAGACAATGATCTATAAGAATTGGACTGCTTACAATAAAGCTGAAACAAGATCAATTGAATTCTGCTTTGTAACCGAAAAATCGAGCAAATAAATTTGGTAAGAGTTGAACGGGCGTGCAAGAAATTACTCTAATGGAATATAGAGACCATGGAGGAACCTCAACAATTAACAGATTTATTGCAATTTCTTGTTAGAATTTCCGAAAAAAATGTCCAACAGTTATTCATAGACCAATAAAAAGTCTGACACGTCTTCACCCTGTTGATTAACCTGGCAGAGATAAGTTCATTTCAACTTGACATCAGTTTGCTTGAGAAATTTGGTGTGCTTTGTATTGGCGAATTTAGCATTAGTATCATCTACTTTCACTAACGTGAAAGACTAAGAGACAGATTAGATGAAAGGTAAGTTTTAGCCTCGTTAACCGCAGCAAAGGTGCTCTCGAGGGAGAAAGGAGAGAAGCACCATTCAGTAGTGAATCAAGGGGAAGGAGAATTCATGCACAAGTTGCGTGTGCTCCCCCCTTAAGTGGAAGTGGCAAGATTGAAGAGACACGCGATAAAATTGATGAAAGTAATAAATTTTAGTAAAAATGACAGTGGAACGAAAAATTTATCCGTTACAAAATTTCACCGGAAAGTTTTTAATTTAGTTCAGTTGCAAATATTCATTCGTATATCAGCATGTTATGACATTTCATTCCGAATCCTGTAAGTGCAAAGTCAGTCGCACAGCTTTGAGTCAAATAATGATGTATATCAGTCTACAGCTCACCGGCAAAAGAAGGCTTGAGCAAGACAATGAGGCAAGAAAAATATTTAGAATAAGGATTAAAGGCATAGAAACTGGTACAGCAGGTCGGAAGAACGATCCGCTGGCCTCCCCTATGACAGAGACAAGTAAAGAATAAAATATTAGACCTACCGAACTAGTAATCTAAACCCACAACAAACTCCCGCATAAATGAAGTTGATTCTGTGCCTAGTAGCTTGGAAGTTAATGAAGAGCGTTACTTCTTCAAAATACGCTGAAGACGATGGGATCTTCTAGTAAAAACAAGACAGGAATTCATTGATAGTAAACAAGATTAGTGATGTTCAAAAGTTAGATGTTAAATTATTTGATAGTTATTCCTTGAGTGTAGCTCAGGAATCGTACATATCTCGAGAAAATGAAGGCTTACCAAACATTCAGCTTGGGATCTCACGTCTACTCCCGGTAACCGCGTAAGTCATACTTGATTACACGTACTTAATTATTTGAATGCGTCAGAAATATTGCGTAGGTTATTATAAAAGAAAAAAAAATAGATCAGATTAGGAAGTTTAAGTCTCCCTAACCGCAGTAAAGGCGTTCCAAGCGAGGAAGGATGAAGGCACCATTTGGTACAAAGGTAAGGGAATGCGAAATCTATGCACAAGGTGTATTTCCACACAAGATCTCCTGCGCATAGAAAAAGGTAGTGAAACAAAATAAAAATTAAAGAAGAAAGAAGTATTGGAAAACAGGGCTGCATTGAACCGAAAAAAGATGGTCCTAAACAAAATAATCAATTTCAAGAGACAGAAATTTGCCTAACTCTCAGCTCGGGACCTCGTAATTTTCCCCAGAGAGTGTTAATTTTCATAAGACACATAAACTGCATCTCCCTGAGGGGTACAAAATTGAAAGGTTACGTCCCATTGTCACTTTAAAATAATGTTATGGAGACGTGCAATATTTAGTTAGACTTATTCAACATAAAAATTGAGCTCATTTTCCGCACCAGCACTAGAATTTACTTAATTCTTCCAATCACTCAAAGTCTAGCATCATTTTGCATTTTTCAAATAAAAAACAATCCCCAATAAATGCAATTGCATTAGAAATACAATTTTGTACAACTGTTCCCGGAATTCGGCGAACTGCTTACAGGTTTGTTCTAATGCACGATTAACACCACATACTCGTGACGTCATGACAAGAGCCAATGTAATTTGTTACATTAGACTTGAAACGTACACGAGTGTACTAGGCGGGGCCATGGCGTCGAGAAAGCATGTGTTGCTGACTCGGCTAAAATGCATGTAAGCACCGGCAACTTCTGTGACGCTTTGCTCGTGTTTATGGAGATCTCTTTATGGGAATTGAATGGATGTGCGAGTGCAACATAGCCAAAGCCTAAGAAAGGGTGCTTTTTCATATAAATGAGAGGAAGGGACCAAGAAAAATTTGTACAATAGAACAGAAGCAATCGATCGATGAAGTGTAGAAATCACGATAGAACAAGAGCGCAAGCACACAGCAATGAGTTACGCAACTAAATTTTCTGATTAAGAACACAATTTCAAAAATTTTACAAGAGAATATAAATTATGTTAGTCAACACAATACTACGACTGAGATCATAATACAGTACTTGGCTTCATTTCAGAACCAAGCTCTATTTATTCTAAGTGTGCCAGATATATTTCCCACCTCCTCCGTACATTTAAAAGCTCAAGTGGCATCTTTCGATTTGAAAAAAATAATACAGCAGCTCAGCTAAAAAAATTAAGAAACTGACAGCAAGCTTTCAAACATTCCGTGTTCATGAAAGCTTTGTGTATGTTCATAAGAGAAATCACTGCACACCAATAACAACCGTTTAATCAAGCAGGGATATAGAGTAACAAATGAACAACGAAATTAAAGGAAAAGAAAAAATCAGGTCGAGAATTGGAACGTGAATTTTTTTTAGTCAAAATGCACATGACAATCCTCAACAAAAAAAAATTTTGTCTCACCAGCCATCTACAAATGAACAATTGAAGCAAATGAGACGGTCACAAATGGTCTAGATTTGCAATGGATGTTCGTTGGAAGCACAACCAACTTGCTTTTGTTGTACATGAACGCCATCAAGAAGGCCGTTATTTTTATCTGACCACTCATTTGAGCTAAAATTGCGCAGTTCTTTGCAACAAAAATGTTTGAGAAGCGTAGGTAAGATCACGAAATAGACACCAGGGCTGTGCTACTTGCAAGAAATGAAGATGACTCTGCATACATCGGCCCAAAATGAAGATAAACACAAGCAGCAGTACGACACACCGACGAGACAAATCCATACCAATTTTTATAACTGTTTAACAAAAGGACTCGTTAGTACAAAACATTCGCTAAAGACTTTGTAAAGTAAACCTAAGTTATCATGGGTTAAAGAAACAAATTTGAAAAAGGTCACACCTAAGATGAGTACCACACAGTTGATGTAATTACTGAGGGCAAGAGGCATTTAATTCAATTTTCAAACTGACATTCAAACCGAGAATGAAATTTAGAAATTTGGATGATAAAACAGCTTGGAACGTGGATTTTAATTTTCTGTTAAGCGTGGATGAGCAGGGCAGCATGGGTTGCTAAAGGAATAAGTTCGAATGGAAAATCGTTCAAAACCCTTAAGCTGGTAGAGATCTGGAGGGTATGAGAGCACAACGACACGCGCTTACGTGCAGGTGCAGGAGTTGCGTAGCCATGGCGGTGGCGCACTTGTATGTGAATGTCTTGCATTGTTGGTCCTGTTCAACACAAACCTCCTTCAGAACTCCCACGCCCGAAATATGCGTGTAGCAACATGTTATAAACCAAACGATGTCATTGCAGTATGCAAACTACAGCGGTGTCAGATGTGTTCAAAGTAGATAGAAAATATTTTAAAAAGCCAAGCTTGTTGGTCCTGTTCCACACAAACTTCCTTCAGAACTCCGAGGCGTGTAGCAACATGTGACAGATGTGTTCAAAGTACATACATAGAAAAATTCTACAAGCTTTGAAGTAGTTTTTATTAAACAATGAAATATCCTGTATTATAGCTAACCCATGAGAAAAATATAGAATGTAAAACTTTAGAGTCAGTAAAAAGAGGAGACACCATAAACTAGGAAGAACGTAGGAAAGAAAAAACTGAAAATGCTCATGCAGAAAATGCTCATAGAATCTAAAAATATAAAAATAGTTGAACACTGGTCCCTTACTTAAAAAATTAAGTTTTATTAAAGTTCAAAAATAAGCAAATTACCAATGCGCCGTACTTTTAAGCAACGATGAAAGCTACGACTTGATAATACCATTCAGTGAAAAAAAACATACACAAACTTGAAGAACTGAATGACCCAGAAGAAATGATGAGGGGAAAGGTTAATCTAAAATCCGCCAACTGGTGATCAAGACAAAAATTATCTAAACTACATTTTGTTCCTTAGCCTGCTAATAAGAAGGTTTGCTCATTGAAACGAGACAAAACCTAAACTAAAAAGGAAGCATCTTAAGGAAACAAAATGTGCTGTACATTGCACAAGAACATGCATTCAAGACATGAACAAGCAACAAAAAGCTGATGCACACAAAAGTTGTGCTGTAACATTGCAAGCGTGCCTCTCTGACTCGTGGTAGCCGTCATTAGAAACAGCGGACACGAGAAGACGATCTTCTCCAGAACCATTTGAGCCAGTGAATGTTCCAAGAGACAAATTCCATCCACTCTGCAACACGACCGCATCCCTCTCATACAGGCTATATAGTGACGTTTCCCTTGAAACCCATTTTGACACCAACTTGTGGAAAAAAAAGCCGAGTTCTGAACTTTTCTTTGACACCTCGACTGCAGCAGGTACTTAAAACTGAAGTTTTAACATTCAACTCGAATTTAATGTTAATTGTAGTAAGCAGTGTTGAAAATAGTAAACAATAACTGCATCGTGCTATTATTTAGCTTGCATTATGTTTTCATAAAAATTCACTTTGTGACAGCTGGTCGGTCAGAAGTACTATAAAAATCCCCTCCGTGTACCACCGGTGGCTTACGTTGCAGTCTAAGTATTAAGAGACCTAAAGAAGCATGAAGCTGTGCTTCTGTGTTTACATTCCACTTCTTAGCTCTTACCTCAAAGTCAACCAGGAAGCTCGAGGGAGAATACAAATGGACATTAAAAAAACTTTCAGGACAAAATTCAACCACCAAAAACTACAACCCTCAATTCAACTTATGTTCAACACTTTGACCGCAATAGGTTAAACTGAAGTTCAATATTCAACTCAAATTTAAAGGCAATTGGAGTAAGCTATTTCGAAAATAGCAAACATTAAGTGGATCAGGCCTTCACTTTGCATGAATTGAGTATTTATGAAAATTGAGGTTGTTACTACGGGTAGGTGAGCAGCATTATGGAAATCTTCTCCGTGGCCACCGGTGGGGCATGTTGCGGTCAAAGCGTTAAATCTTCAGTTAAATACATTTTTCCTGCGCTACAATTCCATTAAACTCTAAGGCCTCATCACAGCTCCATGAAATTTTGTTCTTCAGCTGTGCGCACAATTGCACACAATGCGCGGACGAACATGCAAAAAAATAAAGACAAAGTGTGGAGAGACCGCACACAGACTGCGCTGCGTGTCGCGCTTAGGTGTGCCACGCCGCAATACAATTCAACACCTATTTCATTTAGAAATTGGCCTATTTCATCTAATTCAACACCTTTTTCAGTTAGAAATTGGCCTATTTCATCTAACTCAACACCTATTTCATTTAGAAATTGGCCTATTTCATCTAATTTAACACCCTTATCAGAAATAGCTAACCCAAGTCATACGACCTTGTTGTTTTTATGACTTAGATTAAAATAGTATTTTTGAAATACATGACTATCTGACTTGGGTTCTGGACAATTTCAGTTCAGATGAACGAAAAGCGTTGTTCTTGTGTGTTTTCACCTGAAGAAAAGAACAGCTGACTCGCAGTGGTGGGCACGATAACGAAAAAACGTTATCGCGATAACCGATAAATCGATAACGAAAACCTTATCGCCGATAATCGATAACCGATAAATCCAAAATTTCGATACTAGCGATAACGATATTGGTTGCCAGATGTCCCAGTCCACATGAGGCCACACTTTTGATCAAAAATAGTGATGTACCGATACCATTTTTTGGGCCGATACCGATACCGATACCGATACTCATTTTTTGGCCGATACCGATACCGATACTCCGATACTTGGAA
>JACJUY010005910.1:20180-38603 GCA_014220935.1 Platorchestia sp. MABIK
CAAAAATTTTATAAGAAATGTTAGTAGAGCAGAGTATTGGCCAAAATGACACATTACTGCTTTCATAAACTGGCAGTCCATCTATATTGGAAGACGACAATTTAACTTTAGCTGATTGTGATTGAGAGAGAATAGCCACTAAACTGTTTCTGATTCCAAAATAATGAAAATTGTCGGAACCTTCTCCAACTGATTCTAAGGGAAAATTGCATTTTGTTTTAAGTAATGTTTTGGCATTCAAAGGAACAAAGTCAGCTGGATGATATTTATTCCACAATTTAAGCAAATCTGACACACATGAATGACTAACGTTGTGACTCAGAGCCCAATGAGCAAGATCTTTCGAGGGATTTAATCTTGCTTCGTCATCTGCTCTACATGTACTTGAGCTAGATGAATATGAATGTGTTAGGGAATTCTCTGAGGCATGCAAACTAGAAGAATGTTCAACACTTATACTCTCACGCACTAAGTCTTGGTTGATTGAGGATTCACTATACTCACCAGTAAACTCAGAGCAACTGTTGAAGTTGAGGCACCCTGGTTTTCAGTCAATTCGGTCGAACTTACACTTCTTTTAGCAGGAAAACTTTGTGGAGATATAGCTCTTACAATAGCTATAGAAGACTTCACTCATAACGATTGCCTTTCTGCAATGTTTTTTTTCAGTTCATAATAATTCTTCATTATAATAAATATTTGGCTGAAATCATGAAGAAAAAATGATTTTTTTGTAACAGAACTGCTTAAAACTGAAGTTCATGACAATTTCCTTGTGCTAGATTATATATATGTTTTGATATTTTTCAACAGCAAACTTAAGCTTCCACTTGAAAATTTATGATATACAGTTACGATACATTTATGATATTATGAAAAAAATGATACACAAAATACTTCCAGCCCAATCAGTGATATACACATTCAGGGTTAGCTGAAAGAATTTTTTTACATGTATGTATACAGATAAATGGGGAATTTGTAGCAAGAGGTAGGTATATTGGATGTGTGACTTCACTTTTATATGCAGAAGTCTCCCAAACATTCTATTGAATATTTCAGCTAGGTTTTATCTGAGCTACGAGTCTACGGCAGATCTTTTATTTTCAAAACTCAAACCTCTTGCTCTTAAAATGTAATTTGTTTGAAATTTCAAAAATTTGGCAAAACAAATGAATTTTCCATGGGGAGCCAAAGTTATACATCAAAATATAAAACCTGGAAGACGTATATTTCAAAGAATATTTCATATCCTAAACATCTATTAAAATTGCTCCTGCTTTCAAATCTACCAAACTAGGCTTATCTTGAACAGGCCTTCTTTGAGCTGCGTATTAACTCTACTTGCAACAAGCCTCCGGAAGCGGTCCAAGCCCCAAAATAGGAAACAAATCTTTTGCACAAAAAACAATTATTATGTGCTTACCAGGTATACTTTCATTTCAATTTCCTTCCAACAGCACGATATGGTATCCATGATATAAATTTGGTGATGATATTTATGATTATTATCACTAATAAGTTTCATTGAAGAAAATAATGATTAGAAAGTTTGACTTTAACTCAACAGCAATTTATACATGTAGATCCACACACCTTGATGAAAACTAATGCCCTCTCAAGACTCCTTCTCTTTCTCTTTAGCAAGGTCATGAACAACATTCTTTTGGGTTCTGTGATTTTGAGTTAAAAGTTTTTTATGTCATCTTAATACTAATGTAGTGATGGCCATTGATTGAAAAAAACACAATAAAATCCAGTTTCTAGTGATCATGCAGCTATGTGTTATATACAAAACTCACAGATGATGCCAGCACCAAAGGCATTCATATAGTTACTGAGTTTTGCCACTCTTCTGAGTGTTTGTTGGATGGGGTATTTTTCACAAGCTAATTAGATATAGGTGTAGTTTGTAATAGGCGGTAACACTACTAGAGCTTGAAGCAGTCTGTAAAATAATTTATAGAAAAATTAAGCAGGACATGCTTGTGTCAACACATAAGACAGTATTTAGGCTAAAGATATTCATTAGAAAGTTCAGATATTTTGGTTCCGTTGTACAGAACCTGACAACATTGTATGCATTGTAAAGTCCATATTTCTTACACAGGAGAAACTACTTACAGTCACCCCAAAGGGTATGTTAGTCTACATTCATGTGTACAATTTTTTAAAATTGAATATAAAAAGAGCATTAAAGCAAAGTCACACACAGCATATCTAAGCCAAGAAGTTAAGAACTAAATCCAATATGCTACACTGGAGCATTTCACATCAAGCAGGGTGAGCAACTACAATGCAATTTCTTCGCGCATTAGACTAACTAGCCTAAATTATCGACACTAAATAGGAAATTATTTAATTTACTATTTATTAATACTGAACGTACAAATTTATTTAATATTTTTTCAACACAGCACACATGAGTCAACAAATAGGGAACTAAATATGTCCACTAACGGGGTAAGAACGTCGGTAGCAGCCGTCCTTGCTTTCACAATGCACTTTATTCACGTTGAGTGGCCTAAATTGTCAATATCCAATAGAATATCATTTGAATCTATATAGATTAATATTGAATACACAAAGTTACAACAATTTCATTCAAGAACACTCCGAGTTAAATGACAGATCACAAAAACTGGGTTGAACGCGACGTGTACATATGACAAACACTGCACACTGTCAAAGTCACGCGAAGACTGCCGTTCAAATTGGGTGCTTTTTGACTGTTGCCGCAGTCCGTAACACTACACAAATAAGCTTCATAACATTGGTAGAGCTGGTTTTTTTACATGTTTATACGTTATTGTGCTTCATTTATTTATTCAGACCACTAGGAAATCCAAGTTTACAGCTTCTTACATAACTGGCAGTAACCAATTTACTGCAAAGAAGTGCGTCCTCCCAATGAAAAAAGAGGGACAAAAATTAGAAGCATAAGAATAATTTATTGAATTCCAAGCACATAAATATCAAAAAACAATTGCTTGGAATGAAATGACAAAACAATTGCTAAGAATGAAATGATAACATGAATATGGATTACACATTTAATTTTTTTTTTTGAGGAATTATACGGGCATCATTTAGTGCTTGAATTAATGGGAAGAACTGCCATAATATCGAAAAATGTGAAATAACCCCAGTAAAGTAAATAAAAACACAACATTGAAATGGTATTCTGTTACCTTTTCTTGCTTTTCATTCGCTGAAAATGAGAATCCCATAAGACAACCACTTCTTTAAAATAATATTGCTGAACGCATTTTTTTCCACATATAATATAATCGCATATTATTTATTTTTTGGTACATAGCAACTCTATTAGGAGAATAAATTTTATTTACGTAAATGTACATACTATGGTACAAAGTTTAAATTTGGGCTGGCCACTACGCAGCCATGTTGAAAAACCACGTGCAGCCCACATTATTAGGCTTAGTGACCTAACCATATTTTACCCACCTTTTGCCCATGTATTTATTCATATATATATATATATATATATATATATATATATATATATATACCATTGCCCATCTGATGATTCCCATTTTCCCATGTGGGCCCCATGACCGTCTTCTGCTATGGCTTTCCGGCTCTTCAAAAGCCCTTCCCACGCTCTGCCTTTCCTCAATTATTTAAACTAGCAGGACCCGTGGAAATTCCACGGACAATGTGATCAATAAGTTAGGTGGACCTATGAAAAAATTTGGTCAACATTACTTATTATATTTTTACAGAACATATTCTAACCTAACCTATATTAACATAACATTCTAACCTATCCTAACCTAACTTTAACCAATGTCATCGTTAAGCTAGGTGGACCCGTGAAAAAATTCGGTCAACATTACCTTACCAATTCCAACATAACTTATTCTAACCTAAATTATACTATACTACCCTACCCTAACCAACCTATCCTGATATGTCAAACATAAAAAACCGTGGACCCGTACGAAAAATTTCATTAACATTACCTAACAAATGCTAACATAACATATTCTAACCTAAGCTATCCTAGAATAACATATTCTAACATATCTCTTTCTGACCCATGCTAACCGAACCTATCCTGAGAATATGTCAAATATAAAAATCGTGAACCTGTGGAAAAATTTCGTCAACATTACCTAATCTAACGGATCCTAACCTAACATATCCTAACCGAAACCATCTCGATAATACAAAAAACACAAAAAAACCGTCTCCCATGAAAAAATTCAGTCAACGTTACCTAACCTATCGTAACCTACAATATCTTTAACCTATCCTAACTTGACATATCTTTCCCCTATCCTAACCTCACATATCTTTAACCTATCCTAACCTCACATATCTTACCCCTATCCTAACCGAACTTTAACCAATGCCATTGCTAAGCTAGGTGAACTCGTGAAAAATTCGGACAAAAATTCTAACCTAACCTATCCTAACATGTGTACACTAACCAATCCTATGCTAACAGAAGCGTTCCTGATAATTTGTCAAACATAAAAAACCGTTGACCCGTGATTAAATGTCAACATTACGTAACCTATGCTAACTATCCTAACCGAACCTATCCTAACCCATCCAAACCTAACCTCTCCTAACCTAACCTACCCTAACCTTCCCTAACCTAACTTAACCTATCCCAACCCTACCTATCCTAACTTAACTTTAACCAATGTCATTATTAAGCTAGGTGGAACCGTGAAAAAATTCGGTAAACATTGCCCAAAAGATTCTAACGTAACATATTCTAACCTAACCCATGCTAACCCAACATATACCAACCTATCCTATCAATCCTTGTTGTCCTTATATATAGTATCTTCGTAGACACGATACCGCGAGTCACGGCGCCTTCATAATAATGAGCAGATGCCCGTGTGGATTACACGGTTTCAATAATTAACTCACTTCCAAGCATCTAAGGTTAAAGTATAAAGGAAATGTTTTTATTAGCATTCTTTGATATGGAAAGATTCCTGAAATAATTACTGTAATGTAAAATCATATTTTTATACCAGGCAAAGTTTATAAAAATGAAGGAAAAATAAAAAATTACAAAATAAAAGAAATATAAAAAATAACTAACAAATAAAAATAAATGAATAAATTGAAAATATTAAAATTAATAGAAAAATTGAAATAAATGAAAAATAGAAAGTAAGTGAAAAATAAAAATGAATTACAAAAATATTCAGAATGAAAATAAATGGAAAAAAAAAATCAACAAAAACATGAAAATATATACAAACTTTATAAATGAAAAAAAAAAATTTTAGAGGAAAAAACTAATAAAAAATAAATAAATGAATGAAAAAAATTAAAAATCAATTGGATAAATTGAAAAATTGAAAAAAAATTTTAATAATTGAAGAAAAAATGCCAAAATTGAAAAAATGATCAAAATGAGAAATAAAATAATAAATTAAAAAATAGAAAAAATTTAAAAATTAGAAAATATTTACAAATGCAAATTAAAAACATGATAAATTGAAAAAAATTAAAAATTGAAAAGGAATGAATTAAAAAATATATAAAAATTAATGAATTGAAATAAATTTACCAAATTAAAAAAAATCACATATATGAATTAATTAAGAAATAAAAAAACTGACATTTACAACACGCAAAAAAAGCACTTTTTTTTAATTTACATAAATAAAAAACATGATAAAAAGCATAATAATTATCCTACCCCAACCTAACATAACCTATTCTACTTATCCTTTCGTGATAAAATGTCAAACGTATCAATGCATGTAACCTAACCCAACCAAACCTAACCTACCTATCCTATCCAGCCTATTGGATGTGGAGCGTTACCCACGAACTTAGTTTTAAGCGTATTAATATATAGACTAGTAGGACCCGTGGAAATTCCACGGACAATCCCACAGTTAGGTGGACCCGGTCATCATTGGCTTACCAATTTCAACCTAACCTATTCTAACCAAACCCATCCAAACATATTCTAACGTATCCTATCCAAACTGTACCTGAAAATATATCAAAGATTTAAAACCATGAACCCATGATAAAAATTCCGTCAAAATCTCCTAACCTATCTCAACGTATCCTAAACTAACATATATAACCCTAACTTGAAACCAATGACATCAGCTGGGTGGACCCGTGATAAAATTCGGCCAACATTCAACATTACCTCACCAATTCTAACATGACAAATTCTAACCTAACCTAACCTGATAATGTCAAACAAAAAAACGTGGACTCCTGAAAAAAACTCTATTAACATTACTGAACTTTTGCTAACCTAGCCTATCCTAACCTAACATCATCACCTAACCAAACCGATCCTGATAATATGTCAAACATAAAAGACCGTGGACCCGCGAAGAAATTCCGTCAACGTTATTTAACCCATGCTACCCAAACCTAGCATATCCTAACCGAACCTATCCCCATAATACGTTGAAAGTAAAAAACCGTGTCCCGTGAAAAAATTCAGTTAACATTACCTAACCTATCAAAACCTAATCTTTAATCTATCCTAACCTGACACATCTTTGACCTATCCTAACCTAACATATTTTAACCTATCCTAACTAAACACATTTTAACCTATCCAAACCTAACATATTTTAACCTATCCTAACCTAACATATTTTAACCTATCCTAACCGAACTTTAACCAATGTCATTGCTAAGCTAGGTGGACTCGTGAAAAACTTTGGTAAAAATTCGGTCAAAAATTCTAACCTAACCTATCCCAACATGTATACACTAATCTATCCTATGCTAATGGAAGCTTTCCTGATAATTTGTCAAACATAAAAAACCGTTGACCTGTGAATAAATGTCGTCAACATTACCTAACCCATGCTAACTATCCTAACCTTACCTATCTTACCCTATCCTAACCTAACTTAACTTAACCTATCCTAACCCTACCTATCCTAACTCAACTTAACCAATGTCTCGTCATAGCCGTGTGGCTTTCGGACCCGACTCCGTGCGGGAAACGTGGGTTCGAGTCCCAGCTCTGGTGGCGATTTTCTCCGTTGGGTATAGGAGAAAAAATTCTAAGCACAATACCCCACTCTACCCAGGTGTCTGAAATGGGTAGCGGTCTTGACCTGGGGAAACCGTCGTGGCGTCCTGGTGTTAGTTATAAGACATTTGAAAAACCAATGTACAAGGTGAATGTATCAGGCTTGAATTGAAAATAAAGCATCCTTAGATGCCGATGTTTATAACTATCGTAATTATAGGTGAGCTGCGACAGAATAGGATCCGTAGAGTGGTGCGGTGAGAGGCACTGCGCTCAAATATCGGTCTCATGTGACCTTCCCAGTTGCCGTTTTCAAGTGACCCTCCATGTAGGCAATCTGAGGTGACCCTCTCTGTTGTTGATGCCATGTGGCTGAGCTTGGCTTAGCTGTGTGAGTGTCAAGCTCGCTCAGCCTGGTTTTAAGCGATTTACGTCGCCGCAATGGCACAGGTGAGTTCTTGTGAATGCACTTGAGCTGTTCTTTAGCTGTTATAAACTTGAGCTGTTCGTAATATATAACAAGTATAATTTACGGGCTTAAAAAGTGGACAATCATCTAACCATTTTTTCTCGTGGAAAACCTTCCCACGCTCTGCCTTTCCTTCATTATTTAAATGAGAAACATCCATCAATTAAATTTACAATGGAAATTGAAAACGAGGCGCAATTACCATTTCTCGATTGTCGTGTCTCTGGGAAAGGGGAAAATTTTGTAACTTCTGTATATCGCAAGCCAACGTTCACGGAATTGAGAACTAGTTTTTCCAGCTTTTGTTCTAACACTTTCAAAATAAATGGAATCAAAACGCTGGTAAATAGGGCTCACAATTTCTGCTCATCTTTTAATGATATACAAGCAGAATTTTACAATCTACGCGATTTTTTTGTAACAATGGTTTTCCTCTTGGAATCATAAACACCCAAATTAAAAAGTCTTTGTCAAGAAAATATTGCGATTCCGACATTCCTGTTAAATGTGAAAATTACCTCTATTTCACTTTACCCTATTTCGGTTCTCCATCTGAAAAACTAGTCGGTGAATTAAAGTCTTTATTCAGTAAGCATTTTCCTGAAGTTGACGAGTCATACTGATTAGCAAAGCAAACATTGGTTCATTGTTTCGGTTGAAGGATTCAATTCCCAAGCTCACGCGCTCTTCTGTTGTGTATAAGTATAGTTGTGCGCAGTGCGCGTCGGCGTGCGTCGGAATGACGTCTCGCAATATTTACGCAAGAGTAGCAGAGCACCGTGGAAGGAGCTTTCGCACTGGTAACTTGTTGGCTAATCCTCCTCATTCAGCAATACGCAGCCGTGCTGAGAAGTGTAGTGCAATAATTCGTGGTGATTTTAAAATAGTACACAGTTCATTCCGTGATTTTGACCTTAGGATTTTAGAATCTTTGCGTATTTTTAAGGAAAAACCAATTTCAAACAACATGCTTAGCTCATATCCTCTTCAGATAGTTAATGCATAGTTGTCTTTTTTTTGTAAATTCTAGAATTTTGCGTCCACTGTGTTTTAATGCTTGGGTTAGATTGACCATACGTTGTATTTTACAGAACTGATGATGGAGCTGGTCTCCGAAACCTTTTCGGCTTTTTCTTTCTTTTGAATAAAAATGACTAATTTTATTAGCATTTTCTTCGCTTTTAAATTCTTCATAGTTCATTTGCTGATCGTATGTTCCAAAAAAATCCCTATTTGTATCAGGAAAAACTGAAATTTTAGGATTTCAGCATGAAAAGAACAGCTCAATTGCATTCACAAGAACTCACCTGTGCCATTGCGGCGACGTAAATCGCTTAAAACCAGGCTGAGCGAGCTTGACACTCACACAGCTAAGCCAAGCTCAGCCACATGACATCAACAACAGAGAGGGTCACCTCAGATTGCCAACATGGAGGGTCACTTGAAAACGGCAAGGAAGGTCACTTGAGACCGATATTTGAGCGCAGTGCCTCTCACCGCACCACTCTACGGATCCTATTCTGTCGCAGCTCACCTATAATTACGATAGTTATAAACATCGGCATCTAAGGATGCTTTATTTACAATTCAAGCCTGATACATTGACCTTGTACATTGGTTTTTCAAATGTCTTATAACTAACACCAGGACGCCACGACGGTTTCCCCAGGTCAAGACCAGTACCTATTTCAGACACCTGGGTAGAGTGGGTTATTGTGCTTTGAATTTTTCCCCTGTACCCAACAGAGAAAGTCGCCACCCAGCGCCTGGATTCGAACCCTCGCCGCTTTCACGGAAGGGCGGGTTCTTTAAATAGTTTGATAGCTTAATATTTGTTCACGTCTCACAAGAACTAAAAAAAGTGTTGTTTGCTAACACACGGATACAACTTGGGCCCCTATGAGCAAATTGAGAAAGCTAATCCCACAGTAGAGTCAGGTAGCTCTCGTTGGTTCATTCCATGCCACGTCACAATCTTGAAGGCTCTAAGCAACCAATCTTCTCGGCAGAGAGGACAAGGTGCCAAGTCTAGGCGAATAAATCCTAATAGCAGCTGTGTCATGAAAATTTGAGGCTGAACGTTCTGTTAATCTGGCGCGTGCCCATGCAGTCAGATTATACGACAAATTCAACCTAAAACTCGCTCTCCACTGACTTCATTACTCTATTGGCGATAGCGCAGCAGCACGTATTAAAGGCCACTCATTCAAAGTAGAGAAATAAAGCCTCAGTACTTGCGCAGCTCATGCTTGATGATGCAGGTAGCCCAGTCGCTAGTCCGTCGAATCAGCAAAGACGACGTTCTTTAGTTAATGTCCGCACCCTGGACATCGCTGAAGCTCGTCTGCCCAAGGGCACCTGAGGTAAGAAAGTCGTATACATTCAGGTTAAGTACATACGAACTCACAACATTCAATCACAAATCGTATAACCATGGAACATACAATTCATTTTCAGAAAGATTAAAAACTTTTTCAATTCGAAGTTCTTAAGTAGTAGTAGTAGTGGTAGTGGTAGTAACATGGGTTTGCTAGCGCTTCAGTTATTCGAACTATATCGCACCGAAGGTTACACAATTTAATCAGTATCAGGCTTTTCCATTTTACTACGTAAGATGAACATCAACATAATATGAACATCAAAAATCATATGAACATCATGATTCTATTTACAACTCAAGATTATAATCGTCTCCCTATTCAAATTTTGTACATACTACAGTACATTCGAACACACTGGGCAGCCAAACCCCGTAGAGGGTTTCAGCTGCCCACCCATTTATGGCCGGACGCCTTACCCACGCATAAAAGCTGCGTTAAAGCCTGAGCGTTCGTTTTCCCTGAGTATTCCAATTAACACATCCTCTGCGCAGCCACGAAGATTTGGGAAACACACATTGCGAGTAGCAGAGTATCTTGGGCATTCAGCAAGAAAATGTTCGACGGTCAGGGGAACATGGCACTGTTCGCTTTGCGGCTGCGGCTGTCGCTCCATAAGGTGGCCGTGCATTATGCGAGTATGGCCGATACGGAGGCGGCGGAGTATCACCTCCATCCGACGGGCACGGCACCTAGATGATGACCACTTTCGAAGAGTGGGCTTAATGTTTCTCAATTTATTGTTAATTGTGTCTATCCAGTTTTGCTGCCACAAATCCTTCACTGCCGCCTTGATGCGAGGATAATAATCACGGGATGGGACTATCAAATTCAATGTTCTCTCACTTGACCCAGCCGCTTGCTTAGCCTCCCGGTCTGCCCTCTCATTGCCGGATATCCCCACATGATCGGGCACCCAGCATACCTCGACACTCTTCTGTTCATTTACAAACTGTGCCAGCTTTGTGACGATCTCCGCAATAATGGGGTGGCCCAAGTAGCAAGAAATTATTAGGCTAATATTGGGTTGATAATTATTTATTGACTCGATATTGTAATCTTGGATTACAATAATAGGCTAATAACATGACAATATCGAAAAAAGATATACATATTTATGATATCAACTTGTTATTGGGACAATGTAGTAAATAGTTTTATTTCTAATATTAAACTAACAGTGTATATGTATATGTATGATATTCAAATAAGTGAAAACTATCTCATAATAATTAAAAATCTCGCAATTTAATAAAATTTGTTAAAATATAAATTATTATTGCCCAAATATTGCGTTGATATCGTTCGCCAATAATACGGAGTAATTTGTATAAAATGTACCAATTAAGTTAATGAATAGTTATTTCAGTCATTAATGAGTGCAGATATATTTGACAGATATCAAGAAATGTGAATACGTTACAATAATATGTAAATTCCGAATTAGTGTAATCACAGGTTCACAGTTCTTGTTTTTTCAGTCGTCCAATGAGTTTCGAAGGTCTAGTTTTTTCAAAAAAATATGCTAAAATCGTTTGTCATATGTTACTATAGCAATAAATGTCTATATATTGAACAATTACGCATACTTGACGGGATCAAACTGCATGTACAGGTAGCCCGACCACCTTGTATTTTTCTAAGGAACATTTTGTAGTGCCTTACTTTAGTTACCCCTCAAACCTCAATTCTAGTCTACTTATGTCTGCTCAGTAACTTTGATATACACCCAATGTGAATTCTTACGACTTAAACTTTTAATTTCTCCTCTGCGTATCACCGATACAAAGTGGAGGGGAAGTATAAGTAAGGCCGCCGCTTCATGCCGCTAACGGAACTCAATGGCGGAAGCAGCTGCATATGGTCTAACAACCTCGGTATCAAGTCCATAGAGACAATCAATAGCTGATATTGGAGAAGTGAATGTATCATTATCGGGACAATTTTGTCATACCAATATCAACCTTACATCAAGAATTGAGTATCAATCCAATGATAGTGTAGGGAACACCTCATTCTCTAATCAATATTGACACAATAATTAGTTGATATTGGGTTGATGATAATATTGTTATTGGCCGAAGATTTTTTTCCAATATCAACCGAATTTTCCAAAATAAGGTATTTCCCCAATGTTCATTTTAAATATCCAGTCAATATTGAGACTGTATATTGGCTCAATATTCGTACTGTGTCTCACGATAGAATCGTAACGATTGACTCACTGTAAAGGCCCTGATACACTCGGCAAAAATCGCGGTGATAACCGCCAGCATGCCTCTCAAAGTGCCTCCCATCCCTGCACACCAGCCATTTGGCGGAGTGGCCACCGAGCATTGCTGCGATCCGACCATGTCGGAAAGACACAGGCGTCACTGCGATGAGCAGTACAGTTTTCATCGTTGACGGGAGAGGTGAGCAGCTATCTCTTGCTCCGCAGTTGAGGGGACAAAACTGAAACACTGAAATTTATTTACGCATTCCAAAAATACGACTGCTTGTGGAATGTGAAAAGCAACTCTTGCAGAAAGCTATAGCACAGCGCAATTGACGCTTTATTTTTATCCTGCGCTCTATACGGCTGGTCGCCATCACGCACCTACCCACGACATGCAATGGCAGACTGACTCTGCAATGCATTCCGCGGGGCTTCATTGCGTACTGAGTGCATCATGTCGCCAGTTCTCACTTCAACTGGCGGCCGAATCCACTGCCGCAATTTCTCGAGTCATGAACGCCAGTGTATCAGTGCCTTAACGCTCAATGCACGCCCATTTCTGAAAAACGGATGTCTTGGATGAATCACAAAAAAAATAGATTTGACGCTCGAAATTTTTGGCTCAACTGAACAACACACGTCGTTTGCCTATTACAGTTTGATTTACTCAACTCTTGTATATAACGAAAACACTGAAAAGAATAAAAAAGCATGAGAGAACGCAGAAGCAAGCAAAGAGCAGACATTAGACGAGAACAAAGACGTCGGCACGTGAGTTAATTGCATGAGAGGCGAACGGGACGGCACGAGCAAGAATGCGAAATGCAAAGAGCTTTTGGCCAAATCAGAAGGAAGAAATTCCAAGAAAATAACGAAAAAAGGTACAAAAGAAGAATTGCTACTACAGAACATTAAAATGAAAGTGAAACAAAAACGACGAGCTTCAATGAAGCCAATTAAAATAAATAAAAAAACAGAGAGAAGATGTGCACCAACGGACGCAGGGTAGAAATTATGCAGCGAGAGTTTAGCAATGCTACAGTGGACGACGTTACTGCAATGACACATTTTTGAAATGAACCTGATGAACCAACAAATTGTTGGCACAAGGGAACATTGCTAATGCTTTCAGATAATTTCCTCCGTCTTATGAATCACTGACTTCTACTAATTCATATCTTGTACTACAATAGAAACATTCTACTTATACCCACCATTAAAATTTCAAAGAAAATCGAGGAACACTGAAAATTGGTCTATGCAACGAAACAATCTGTGCCAATTAACTTTTTAAGTATAACTCCTCTCTATTAGTATTCTGTACAGCATGATGGCAAATAAAGAAACAGACAATTAACACGAGGGAGTGTTCATGTGATTGAAAAACTACAGAACGCTTAGGGGCGTTTTTTGAAAAGAAGGAAACATGATGTTAGACATAACTGTAAATAATGATATAGGATAATTCTAAAAAATAAATTCTGTACTTAACATTCAACTATTCCATCTTAATTTCTTTTTTTCCCGTTGAACCCATTTTTACCACGCGTGAACCGTTACCCGAACCCATCGTAACCCGAACCCATAATCACCCGCACCCATAGTCACCCGAACCCATAGTCACCAGGACCCATAGTCACCCGAACCCATAGTCACCCGAACCCATGGTCACCCGAACCCATGGTCACCCGAACCCATGGTCACCCGAACCCATGGTCACCCGAACCCATGGTCACCCGAACCCATAGTCACCCGAACCCATAGTCACCCGAACCCATAGTCACCCGAATTCATCGCTACCCGAACCCATCGTTATCGTATTTACTGTGTAATCGAAGCAACTATTCTTCTTGGCATGAGTATGCTAGTAATTTAACACTCACATTAATAGAAGTGATGAAAAACCCAATTTGCAATGGTTTTTAAAAAATTAGTTAAGATATTAGTTTAAGCCTCCCTAACCACAACAATGTTCAAAAGAGAGGAAAGTACCATTTAGTCAGGAAATAAGGGAACACGGAGATAAGTATGGAGATAATGGAACGCGGAATCTATGCACAAGGTGCACAGATACAGTAAGTTAAGAAAGAAGTTCGTGGAACAAAATAAAAGTTAAAGAAGAAAGTAATGTGTTGAAAAACAGAACATCAGTGAACCGAAAAAAAGATAGTCCTTAATATAACAAAAAAAAAATTATTTCAACAAAAAAAGGCTTATCTAACTTTCGGCACAGGACTTCACATTTTTCCCCTGGGAGTACTAATTACAATAGATACAATAGTTGTTTCCTCCAGAGGGGAGAGATTATATTTAATAGTTAAAGCCTTCCAAATCACAACAAAGGAGTTCCAAGAAACGGTAGGAGTAAGGTACCATTCAGAAGGGAGTTGAGGGAACGAGGAATTTATGCAAAAGGTATATTCTCACACAAGATCCCCTGTGCACAGAAACAGGAAGTTAAGAAGCAAGTTTATGATGCAAGATAAAACTTGAAATAGTAAGTGCTGAAAAACAGAACAGTAGAGAACCGAAAAATAAGCCCGCGACAAAACAAAACAGTCTATTTAACAGAAGGAAGGGTTATTTATTCTCCAGCTGAGGACATCAAATTTTTCTTCTATAAAAGGGCAATATAATATTTGTGACTCTTTTGATGGAATTAATGTCGATTAGAGCCTCCTTATGCGCAAAAAGTGTTCCAAATAGGAGAAAGATGAAGACACCATTTAGTATGAAGTTGAGGGAAAGCGGAATCTTCGCACAAGGTGAGTTCTCACACAAGATCTTTCACGCATAGAAACCGTAAGTCAGGAAGTTCATGAAACACGATAAAAGTTGGAGAACAAAGTCATAGCAGGAGCTGATAAACAGGACAACAGTGAACTAAAGAAACAAACTTTGTTTATTTTATGAAACAAAAAACTGTTCAAGTTCAACAAAAAAAGGCATATCTGAGCTGGGGACATCACACTTTTCCCATGGAAGCACTAGTTCTCAAATAATCAATATTTATATTTCCGAGGATATGGAATGAATGTGAGCCTACAAGAGAAAATACACAACAAAGCATATAATTAAGCCAAACATCGAAGAGCTTCTTCATATTAGAACCGAAAGACATCTCAACGGTTTTTGTAAAAGTAGTGGAATGAAAGATCTGAGGGATAGCAAGAGATGAAAAAATTAAAAACTAAGAAAGAAATATGAAATATCAAAGCATAGCATGATTGCAGCCCTGAAAATACCACCTTGACTTAATATGCTGGAAAATATACACCAAGCCAATGAAAATAACTTGCAAAGGAAGTTTCGGAGATCAAGTCCTGGTAGCAATCGGATGTAGACTTCGAGTGCATACAACCGTACATGAAGGTAATATTACGGGATTAACAGGTTCAGCATGCAGCATCGCAGAGAAGTCGGAAAACACCAGATCTTAGAATTTAGAAGACAAAGAGATTTTCATAAGTGTGATTTCTGACCTGCATGGAGAAACAGTGCAAAGCCACATGTATTGGAGGAGCCAACACTGAAGATGAGCAAAATTTTTGGATCAAGGATGCATTATTTCCAATAAAGATGTAATGAAGAACCAACATGGCTTGAATGGCAGACATTGGCTGGAATGTATAAAAAAAGAATGTTTGATCTTCTTCCAAAAATAGGAAAAAGCAAATTCTAAGTAGAAAATAGAATTTTCATTAAATGTGGTATGCATAACAATTTGCTATTTACTTCGTGATAAAAGAGAGCTAAGTAGAATATTCTTCGGGAAAAAGAGAGCGTCATAAGCACTAGCTTGTATTCGTAGAAACATAAAGATCTATAACTGAACACACCATTCTTTTTATTAAAGTACTCGGTATGTTTCAGGTGTCTAAATGCAATTGACTAACTTCTAGATAGAGATTTGGTCTAACTGTATATGTTGTGGATTTGGTTTAGGGGAACAGTTGACAACCCTGATCTTTATGTGCAGTTGGTAGCCTGACTGCCTCATCCGGTTTTGTGCAAGTTGTCAGCACTGTGTTGATGTTCGCATACCGGTGGTGATACAGAGAAGTTTATAGAAATGGCAGAAAAGAAAGATGACGATATGCTGCAGTTCGTTACGATAGTCAAAGAACATGGAATGCCGCTGCTGTGTAAGTCCAAAAAGCCACAGGATAAAACTACTAAGGAAAATGCTGCTCTAGCTGTTATAAATGTGTACGGGCGTAAAGGAGTTGTGATAACAAAGGAACAAATTCGCAAGAAGATCTCGAACATCGAGCAGAAATTAAAGCAGAAGCTAGACATGAAAAAAAACCGGGGGTGGTCCTCCACCCGTTCTCAAAGAGTTTCAGAAAATGTGGTTAGAAATGGTTAGTGAATGTAATGATGAACCAAATCCCAAGATGCACCAATTATCCTATGGAATTTCAGTTGGCACATCAGCAACATCTCATCATACTGAGTCAAGAGCACTATCCCCGACAGTCTCCGATGACCCTATTCCATCTTCAGGGATTCAGCAAATGAAGGTGCCGCTTTCGAGGAACACAAAGAAGAGAAGCCGTGATGCTTTAAACATGTCTTTTAGTGTCGAAACGGAAGTTTTGTCTACGTCACAGTTGCAGAGACTGGTTCTTCTGGAACCATTTCACTACTTGAGAGAAAAACGGTCTAAGATCAGTTCGACACCTGCGTCAAACATGCTGATAGAATCCGTGAACGGGTTAGGTAACATGTGCGCACTAGCTAATACTGCTGAGCCCCGGGTTTTCATGGATCCTATGAATGGCAAGGAATATGAAGATTTGTAGATTGCATTAATGCTTATTGCCACGCATATATTTTGTTTCTGTTGTTAAAGGAGATACCAAAATAAATTGGTAGAACACAATTGAAATTATGTACCTAAGTATGTTTATTTTTTACTTCATTATAATTTCATGCCAGCGCTTGCATTTCAGTAATATTAAATAGCTTTCTTTAGTCATGTTTAGCATAAATAGTAACCAGTAATGATAATTCATACATAAAATATATATTCATGACATTACCTTTCATGAAAACTTCAAGGCTAAAAGAAAGTCTTGTGTAAATCCAATAATTATATTATTGTTCTCAAAACAATACAATAATTAACAATGCACTCATGTATTATTACCCACATTAGTAATTAAGAATTGTAGAATATCAGCGATCTGTTGTTTTATTTGACCAAGTTGTCGTCGCACAGCATCTATTTCCACACGATGTTCTTCGATTTCTTCATTGACAATAGGCTCAGGATATCTTTCTTCTGACAGGTTATCATGTAAATACTTTGAAATGTTGTGTAAAACAATACATGCTACAATAATTTTTGGAACTTGTTTCGTTGCAACACGAACAACACCTGCCAGCACAGGAAAACGTTTCTTAAGTTGCCCAAAACATCGCTTAATAATTACTCGTTCTTTAGTGAAAACTTGGTTGAAATGTTGCTGCGCGGGAGTTTCAGGGTTTCTGAAGGGTACCATAGGCCAAGGTTTTATAGGATATCCACTGTCACCTAATAGCAGAAAGTCATCTTCTGTTGATTACATGATTTGTGGAATGTCCGAACATCGTAGTATCCTCGAATCATGAACACTGCCAGCCCAACTAGAGCAAACACTTGTAGTAAAACACTCCTTAGAGTCACAAGTGACCGGCACATTAATTGAATGCACTCCCTTTCTGTTAACAAATTCGTCAGGGTGGAAGCGACGCACAGGCCTCTTTATCTTTATATGAGTGCAATCAATTGCCCCGATAGCTTGCGGAAATGAATATTTTGTAGTCCACATCGGGGAAGCGTTTTTTTTCTCTTGCCGTGTTTGAGGAAATTTGATCCAGTTGTCAGCTATTTGTACGAGTCTCTCACAGATGTAGTGAACCGAACGGCAAACTGGATATTGGTCTATTCCTAAGTCTTCACAAACTCCGACTTGAAAACCTGGATCGGCCACATACCTAAGAAATGCTTCAAGCCGCTGTTTTGTAGATAATGCTCCTCCTCTGGTCTCAACACCATTATTGTCCAGTAGTACGTTTCGTACAATCCAATGTACGTTATCCTCGTCAAATCGGAAAAGACGTGTGTAGTCATGGACATGACGGCTTGAGCAACGAACGTTATATATTTTAGATTTTCTAACATACATGAACGCAGCCACAATGCACGACGACCACCACCGGCAACTGCTCAAAGACACCTGGTCCTGATGGCCTGCTTTTTCCTGGCTTTGATGGCCTTAAATATTTTTTTTCCAACTTACACTTATACACACATTTTACAGTTGAGTGAACCAAAGAAAAGGTTTAGACAAGGTAAACA
>JACJUY010005911.1:5994-22173 GCA_014220935.1 Platorchestia sp. MABIK
CTATCTAACTCGCATTCATTCTACCCACAATCATAAAGTTCAAAAAAGAACACATTCTCTATCTAACTCGCATTCATTCTACCCGCAATTGTAAAGTTCAAAAAAGAACACATTCTCTATCTAACTCGCATTCATTCTACCCACAATTATAAAGTTCAAAAAAGAACACATTCTCTATCTAACTCGCATTCATTCTACCCGCAATTATAAAGTTCAAAAAAGAACACATTCTATATCTCACTCGGCGCATTATGAAGAAAACGATCTAAACCTCTCTTTGGCAACGCTCAGGAACACGATATTCCGTTCCCACTAACAAGTAAACGAACCAAAACAACGTACACGGCTAGGCGATACAAAACAATCCTGTACAAAATGACCAATACAAAAGACATGGCGATTTTATTCTCTAGTAATGCAAGTAAAAACCGTAATGAGTAGCTACATTTGCATCACTGACACACCGTCAAAAGCAATTCTTATTTTTATCATGAGGAACTGGATGTAGCAATATTGTACAAGAACAAAAAAGCTGTATACATGTGTCTAAATAATAATTAAATAATTAATAACTAAGTGGCAGCAAAATCTTAACTCCATTAGGTTACAAACTCCAATGGAGCAGCAACATCGTATATATCTCCAATAGATTGTAAAAATCCAACGAAGATAAAATGTTACTGCTACTTCAGGATCAACAATGTAGTAGATGCCCAGTTACCAGTAATATCCTCTTATCCTCAAGAGATAATTGCTACTAGCCTCAACTTACTCCTACCTTCATCACACAATTCCTATCTAAAATACAAGAACGTCAACTTCCTCCCATCTTCATGATACTATCCTATCTCGATAATATTGACATCACTAACACGTCAACTTCCTCCTATCTTCATCACAAAATTCCTACCTAGAACACAAGAACGTCGACTTCCTCCTATGGAAACAATACAACAGACGTCTAGTCATCCCAACATACTCTTATCTTCACGAGACAACACGAACACCAAGTCCAGCAGCACCAAGTCAAAACCTATTCCTGCTCTCAGCAGAGCTGTAGCGGCTGAGCGCATACGAGTTCCCGAAAGTCGACGCGCTGCCGACGGCGTACACGGGCACAGGAGGTAGTAACGGGGGGTGCCCAGGGGTCTGCAGCAGAGGGGCAGAGGGTCCTCGGTAGCCGAGGGGTCGGGGAGCCGCTCCCAACAACGGCTGCCGGTGGGGTCGCGTAGGGGCGTTAGCAATCCGTCGAGGGTCCATGTTTGGGAGCTGAGGGTCGACACCCAAGTTATGTCGGGGACCCGCGTTAAAATTCTGTCGTTGGTCCACGCCGAGATTGCGTCGAGGATCCACGTTGGATACATGTCGTGGATCTACATTGGACAAATGACGTGGATCTACGTTGGATGATTGTCGTGGATCCATGTTAAATATCTGACGTGAGTCCTCGCCATGTGTCCGTCTAGGATCCACGTTAGAGCCATTGCGGTGGTCAACATTGGGGCCCATTCGAGGGTCAACATTGAGACCTTGTCTTGGGTCAACATTAGGGCCCGTTCGTGGGTCAACATTGAGACCTTGTCGTGGGTCAACATTAGAGCCTATTCGGGGATCAACATTAGGGCCCATTCGTGGGTCCACATTAGGGCCCATTCGGGGGTCAACATTAGGACCTTGTCGTGGGTCAACATTAGGACCTTGTCGTGGGTCAACATTAGGGCCCATTCGTGGGTTAACATTAAGGCCCATTCGAGGGTCAGCATTAGGGCCCATTCGTGGATCAACATTAGGACCCTGTCGTGTGTCAACATTAGGACCCTGTCGTGGGTCAACATTAGGGCCCTGTCGTGGGTCAACATTGGAACTTTGTCGTGGGTCTAGATTTGAAGTTAGGGTTTGTAAGTACAGATTCTGTGAACTATCCCCAGGCGGCATTGACCCGTTTGACATTTTGAGGCGATTGACTGACGAATACTGCTGACCAGGCATTTGTCCTGAGGTTAGATTGCTACTCAATCTAGGATCACGAGAATTCGGGTTCATGTAGCTATTGGCATCGCGAGCTGAAAGGAAATTTTGCTCTATGGTGTTGTTCGCGTTAGAAACTGCACGCGGATCAAGACGACTTTCAATACGAGGGTCTCGAGTCGGCCCAGAAACGATAGCGTTTGGGAGAGAATTGGTTGAGAACACACTCCCTGCGTTAGACTGATGAGCAGAAGAGGTAACTGCGATGCCTGATTTGGACAACACTGCAATGCTCTCTGATATCCTAGCTAAACGCGGGTCACGAGACGACAATCCTTGAGATGAAACTGGTGGCGACACGGACTTCCTCAAACTGCTCCTCTCTAACCGAGGATCAACTTTGGTTTGACGTTCCCTAGCCAGTCTAGGGTCCCTGTTGTAAGAGGGTTGTGGAGACTCCGGTGACGCCGGAGAGTCGGTTATATTATCAAGAGCGGCGTCCCCTAAGGTAGACCTTACATTCACAGGCAAGTTTTCTTGATGGTTTTGTCGCCCTATTCCACTACCACCGATGTTCTTCAGCTGTTGTCTCAAATCGACATCTTGGCCTGAAAACAAGCTATCTCTGATGGGCGAGTTTCCCCCCAAGGGCGAGTTGTTGAGCGAATGTGACGTTTGCTCCAATTTAGCATGAGGTTTTTCTTCACAATCGTCACTAAACCTGCGCTTGGCGGTCAACTTTCTAGAGTGTAAGAGACTCAGAGCTTGCTGAATTTTCTCCGACGAGATACCAGACGCTAAAGGGATGAACGAAGATGAACAGAAATCTTCATCATGCAAATACAAAGCTAAGGCCACAGCTAACTTCTCCCGCATTATTTTCAAATCATAAATGAAGGTTTTCTGCAGACAATCAGGTATATCTAAAGGCAATTCACAAGGTGACGCGAGGAGAATCTCAACAACTTTACCACAATCCAATTTCTCGTATATCATACCTTCCCTCAACGAGCAATTCTCAGAAAATGGGACCTCACAGTTGTCAGAAAGGTTTTCTTCCTTTTCAAGTACAAGATTCAAAATGGTTTTCTCAAAGTCACTTGGAGCCTCCAGTTTCACAGCGGGAGGTGAAGGGGACTTAGGACTCGAGTCATTCGAGTCGGGGCTTGGAAAGCGACCACCAAGAGAAGGGTTTGATTCTTCCATAGGTTGGATTCTTTCGTTCCTCCCCGACACTGGAAGCAAAGTTGATCCACGTTCAAGGCTGGATAATTTTTCACGAGCTTTCACTAACGCTGCGTCCAGCTGCACTGACGTTGCAGCTGAAGGCATTTTCTCATCTGAAAGAATGTGGTCTAAGATTGAAGTTATCGATACTGAAGCCTTCGGCTTCGGTTCGAGCGGAATTTCCTTCGGCGCATCGCTAAGCATCTTCTCTAGGGATGGAGAACACCTCAACTTCTTGGGCAATGACTGAGGGCCAAACCGACGAATTTCTTCAGGGGTAAGTTCTATGGAAGGAGTAGGTCGGAACCTAATTATTTCTTCCTCAGTGAGTTTGATTCGCTTACTTAAAGGCGGTGACAAGCGATTACTGCAGCCAGGTTCTGCTGCTGAAGGTGGAGCTCTTTTCTTGTGCCTTGGGGCAAATTCTGTAAGTCTTCTCCTCGGCACCCCAACTCGGACCATCAAGCTCACGAGCTTTTCCTTGTCACCGTCCAAGTCGGCACGCTTTAAAAGTCTGAAAAGATTTCTCTGGAGCGTTTTGTGGAAGGACCTGATGTTGTGGTCGAACAAATTGGGCGGGGGCGAGTCGATGAGATCCTCAACGAGTTGAGTGATGCAAGGACGCAGGTTAACTTGGTAACAAGCAACAGATATCAAAGCTCGGATGGCAACGCAGAAGGCGCTGCCGCCAACATAAGGCGTTTTAACGAACTCCAGGAGCGCATCCACACCTTTCTTGAGCACCGGTGCGGTCATTTGAGCAATGTGTGGGAATTGAGACAGGTCCGACAAGATGTGAGACACAAGGGCTGCTTCCAGATACCTCACCAAGTGCACCACAATGCCTTCATTCTCAGCGGTTTTGAGCATCCCGATGAGCTTGTTGGACACAGCACTGATCTCTTCGTAACTCTGCTCGTACTTCTGAGGTTCCAGTTCTCCGGACGCCACGAGCGACAGAGAGTGACGGTAGACGTTTGTGAAGACCCTGATGGTTCGCTTGACGACCTCCGGCTCTTTGTCGTCTATGAGCTCTTGTAGTCTGGACACCAGGCCTGGCTCGGCCAGCATCGTCATGTACTCCATCACGGCGCCGCGTGATGTGCTTATCTGCAACAACAGAAATTATCAACGTTAGGCTCGAGTATTCTCATGTTATGTTGTCAGTATCTTAAGCTAGACATCAGCTAATTAGATCACATTTGGTGAGTTAGTTGGAATGTTTCCATTATCTCAAGCTAGACATCAGCTAATTAAATCACATTAAGTGAGTAAGTTGGAATATTTTTTAGTATCTTAAGCTAGACATCAGCTAATTAGATCATATTAGGTGAGTAAATTGGAATGTTTCCAGTATCTCAAGCTAGATACCTGCGAATTGGATCACATTGGGAAAGTTCCTTTCAACCTCCCTAACCACAACAAATGTGTTCCGAAGAGGTGAAGAGAAAGGCACCATTTAGTATGGAGTGAAAGGAACGGGGAATCTATGCACAAGGTGCGTTTCAAAGTGAAATCTCTTCTTGCGCGTAGAAACAATGGGCCAAGAAGTGAGTTTAAAAAACAAGATAAAAATTCAAGAAGAAAATGGAAGGTTCTGAAAAACCGGACTGCCGCGAACTGTGAAAAAGATGGTCCAAAACGAAACGAACACCCTGATTGAAAACGAAACGAACACCCTGAACACAAATTGCGAGATTACTGAACTCTCAGCTAGGGACCTCACTTGTGAATTAATATATTCCAAAACATATGAAGAATGAGACGAATGTTATTTTACGTCACAATTTTACACAATACCCCTTCATATTTTGCTACGTTGCGTCAGAAACGTTTGGATGTAAGAATGAATACAGTTGTGCGTTGCGCCTGAATCCGCATGAAAGCCAGCGATTCATTTATATACATGATGAACTCACCGTCACAACTTCGGTTTAAAGCTCCGCATAAAAAGCATCAAACTAATTCGAATTATTTCGGGACATTTTCTCCATACCCTCCACTAACTAAATACATGGTACACTAGAAACCGTACAGAAGCATGGTGCTCATTCATGGGCATGATACAATAGGTATCATACAGGAACATGATATTTATGAACATGATATTTATGAACATGATATTTATGAACATGATATTTATGAACATGATATTTATGAACATTATATTTATGAACATTATATTTATGAACATTATATTTATGAACATTATATTTATGAACATGATATTTATGAACATGATATTTATGAACATGATATTTATGAACATGATATCTATGAACATGATATTTATGAACATGATATTTATGAACATGATATTTATGAACATGATATTTATGAACATGATACACTAGGTACCAAACAGGAACATATTTATGAACATGATATTTAAGAAAACATGATATTTATGAACATGATACACTAGGTACCAAACAGGAACATGATATTTATGAACATGATATTTATGAACATGACATTTATGAACATGATATTTATGAACACAACATGATATCTATCAACATGATACACTAGGTACCAAACAGGAACATGATATTTATGAACATGATATTATGAACATGATACACTAGGTTACCATACAGGAACATGATATTTATGAACATGATTCACTAGGTACCATACAGGAACATGATATTTATGAACATGATACACTAGGTACCATACAGGAACATGATACACTAGGTACCATACAGGAACATGATACACTAGGTACCATACAGGGACATAGTACTCATTCATTCATGAACATGAAACATGATACACAGGGAATCATAAATGAACATGATAATCAATCCCCAAACGTCACTGCATCCGTGCGTTGCTGGGGTTCCGTAATTGATTTCCCGTAATACGCGCATGTTCATTCCGCGTAACGCACGCCTGTTCATTTCCCGTAATGTACGCACGTTCATTCCCAGTAATGTACGCATGTTCATTCCCCGTGATGTACGCATGTTCATTCCCCGTGATGTACGCATGTTCATTCCCCGTAATGTACGCATGTTCATTCCCCGTAATGTACGCATGTTCATTCCCCGTGATGTACGCATGTTCATTCCCCGTTATGTACGCATGTTCGTTGCCCGTAATGTACGCATGTTCATTCCCCGTTATGTACGCATGTTCATTTCCCGTGATGTACGCATGTTCGTTCCCCGTAATGTACGCATGTTCATTCCCCGTTATGTACGCATGTTCGTTCCCCGTAATGTACGGATGTTCATTCCCCGTAATGTGCGCATGTTCATTCCCCNCCCGTAATGTACGCATGTTCATTCCCCGTAATGTACGCATGTTCATTCCCCGTAATGTACGCATGTTCATTCCCCGTAATGTACGCATGTTCATTCCCCGTAATGTGCGCATGTTTCGCTAGCTTGTACGAGGATGATTTCATTTTTTGTTTTTTTATAAATTAATGAAATTTACATTCTGAGATCACACTGAGATATCACAAACATGCGATAACTTCATGTTACCGTAATCGCAATTTTATAATAAAGAAAGCAGTGTTTTTAAACGTCACAAACATACCATGACTTCACGTCACCGTAATCGCAATTTTATAATGAAACCATCTTTTTAAAAACGTACATTTTCAGTTAGAAGCTCCGCATCTGAGTCGAAAAATGCAAATTGTAAAAAAAATCACAATAACGGGGTTTTCGTTGAAGTGTTAATTGGAACATAGAGTTCATTCAAGACGCAAGCGTCAACTCAAATACAATCTGCGGTTGTTTGATTGGTCGAGATGCAACCAATCAGGAATCGGAATTGTAAATAAATCTCTAAGCGGTTTCTTGACCACACAGTCAGAGGACAACCTTGAACATTTATTTACTAACGTTCCTCTTTGTTAGTATTCTCAGTTACAATATTCTCAGGTACAATATTCTCTTCACTAGGATTTCTGCACGAGTAACACTCTTTTGACTAACATTTCTATTTACTAATGTTTTTTTTACTAATATTCCCACTTAAGATACATTCTTTTTACTTATATTCTTATTTATTACCATTCTTTTTAGTTATATTCTCATTTATTACCATTCTTCTTACTTACATTCTCATGTATTGCCATTCTTCTTGACTAAAATTCCCATTTCAGAATTTTTTTACTAATATTCCCATGTGCTAATATTCTTCTTCGCTAATGTTCCAATTCAAGAAACTTATTCACAAATATTCCCTTGTACTAATATTCTTCTTTACTAATATTCCCATCTAAGAAACATTCTTCACCACTAATATTCCCAGGGCCCTTATATTCGCATTTATAATTATTCCCTCATTTTTTCCGCAACTTATTTTGCCCAACGTCCATTCCATACAGTATAACTTTACTTATTTTACTCCTAATATTAAAGTCACTTTTTCTATTTGTACCAGTGATCTATTCCCATTTAGTCATTTTCTTTTATAATAATTGTTTTCGTTACTGATATTTCCTTTATGCTCCTTTCCAGCTTCACAAATGGATGTGTTAACTAAGATTCAAATTTTTCACTAGTAATACATATTTGCGACCTTCACGAACATTCAAACTCCACAGATATGCGACCTTCACAAATATACATATGCGACCTTCACAAATATACATATGCGACCTTCACAAATATACATATGCGACCTTCACAAATATACAAACTCCAGAGATATGCCACCTTCACAAATATACATATGCGACCTTCAGGAATATACAAACTCCACAGATATGCGACCTTCACAAATATACATATGCGACCTTCACGAATATACAAACTCCACAGATATGTGACCTTCACGAATATCACAGCTTTACAAACATCACAGCTTGCGTTCCAGAACCACATCACCGAAGGACAGCATGGCACCAAGAACCGGTTTTCAACCCCACATTCACGTTGAATTATTTACGCAAAAAACAATCAACAAGACGAGGGTTCCGACAGAATATTTCACTCTGTACGGTGTGTACGCTTAACGAACAACTCGCATATAACGAACGATAATGTTATCAAAAGGGCAGCAGAGTCGCACGTCGGGCAAAAACGGAAACTTCACGGCAAAGGACAACAAAGGAAACTGAAAGTTGACTTTCATTGAGTTTTGTAAAATGCGTTCAAGTTATATTTTGTAGGATAGCATAATTTTACGAGTGGGTATGATAATCAATGGGGTGCTTGCAGTTGATGGGGGATGCTCGTATTTGATTAATGGGGGATGCTCGTATTTCATGGGGTACTTGTTTTTAACAGAGTGCTTGTATTTTAATAAAGTGCTAGTATTTTAATAAAGTGTTTGTATTTAATGGGGTCCTTGTATTCACTGGGATGTTTGTATTTAATGGGGTCATTGCATTCCCTGAGATGCTTGTATTTATTGGGGTACTTGTATTAAATGGAGTGCTTGTATGTAATGGAGTGCCAGTTTTTACAAGGGTGCTTGTATGTAATGGAGTGCCAGTTTTTAAAAGGGTGCTTGTATTTAACGGAATGCCAGTATTTAAAAGGGTACTTGTATTTATTGGGGTGTTTGTATTAAAAAGGGCGCTTGTATATAACGAGTGCTCACATTTAATGGAGTGCCAATATTTAACGAGGGTGCTTGTGTCTTTTGGGGTTCTGTAGACACACCACACGCTGCCGCGTATTCCCGTGACGCACGCTGTGACGCGTCAAAAAAGCAAAGGCTGTCAACACGTACGAGTCTGAGAGTGGGAACGCGCATTTTTAGAATCCACTTTGTGTACACAACTTCAATGAATATTCCCATGCATAGTTTTGATGCATACTGTTTTTGCGTATTACAATTATTGTCTCTGAGTATTGTTGTCTCCACGAATTTTGCATATTATTGTTTATGCGTATTATTCTCTGCCTTCCCTTATTTTGCGTAATATTATCGTTTTCGCATACTTTCGTTTCGTGTGTAGTTTTGACGATACGCATATTCTCGATACGTATATCCTATACATATCTTTTATGCCTATTTTATTGCTAATATTTGAACGCGCATGTAGTAAGGACGTTAGGTGTATCATTTCTCAAACATACGACTACTCTGAAGAAAAATCTCTCTAGTAATTGATCAGATTAGATGTTACCTCAACGCCTCCCTAACCGCAACAAAGGCGTTCCAAAGAGAGGAAGGAGGAAGGCACCATTTAGTGTGGAGATAAATAGATAAATATCACATCTCAAGCTACCCTTCAATTATTTCTGTCGTGAATTTCTACCAGCTTTCTCATTTCCTACCTAATAATGTAAAAATTATACCGCATTAATTCATAAAGCATAAGCGCCGATTGTCTCTTCTAAATATACAGATTTTTCCCACTCGTTTGACCACCTTCAGAATACCTCTTATAATTTTGTTGGTTTGTGCAGTGGTCGGCTTCCCTTTACGCTGTAAAAAATACTTTAAGCGAAAAATGAAAGATAGTCAATTGTTGCACCGGGGTAGCAAAGTGATGAAGTGCAACATTACGGATATATATATGACTGACACATATTTAACGCGTGATGTGTTAACTGTATCGCTCCTACACAGCACACATGACCTCCTCACACAAACACACATGAGGTGTGGGCCACTAGCGAAATAGCAACACGTTTGTTCAGGTTATTGTGTACGTAATCACCATATTAATCGTCAGGTATTAATTCGCTTGTTCTGTTCGTTGTTATATTAATTGCGTAAAATGTTAAAATGTTGTGTTAATTATTACACTCCTTGTGTTGGTTATGTTAATCGTGTTAGTCATGATATATCGTGTTAGCTCGTATTTTATTTGTGGAAGAAAATGGATAGCATAATATAGCATTATTGTATCGGTTAGTTTCATACATAAAAATTTTAATTTAAACCATTACAAAAGCAATCAGTGGTGTATTGGTTTTTTATTATTTCATCTATGCTTTTATTTGAGTTTTCGTTGTACACACACATACACGAACATACACTGCACACTCACCTCACACACACGCAAATAGTTACTGACATCGAGACGGAAATAGCAAAGAAACAGATTAGATTAGATGTTTGTTTAAGCCTCCCTAACCGCAACGAAGGCGTTTCAAAGAGAGGAAGAAGGAAGGCACCATTTAGTGTGAAGAATTTCATAACCACTTTCTTGACACGATTCCTGCCTAAACTCTTGTTCAATGGATTCTTCCAAACATGAAACAATTAAGGGAAAATCAACACAAAAAATATGTTTGTATTCACGAATTTGAGCAACAGTAAAAATTTAAAACTAGGGTAAGGTTGCCCAGCAAAGGACATGAAGAACATACAATACTAAGCAGAAATTAACATACGTAATTGAGCAAAATAAAATCCGAAACGAAGAACTCAAAATATAAAGGATTAGATGTTATTTTAAGCCTCCCTAACCGTAACAAAGGCGTTCCAAAGCGAGATAGGAGAAAGGCACCATTTAATATGGAGTTTATGGAAACGCGGAATCTATGCACAATGTGCTTAGAAACAGTAAGTTGAGGAAGCTGTTCATGAAACAAGATGAAAGTTGACAAAGAAAGTAGTAGGTCTCGGAAAACAGGACAGCAGTGAACCGAAAAAAGGTGCTTAACAAAACAAAAACGTTTATTTCAGCAAAAAAGAAGGCCTACTCGAGTCTCAGCTCTACTCGCATTCTTTTAAAGTACATTTCTATGAACCTGTTTCAATTTTCTCTAGGATTCTTATTGCTATGAACGTAAGTTCAAAATCTTCGCCTTGACCGGTTTACAAAAAAATATTCGTTATTAGTTGGTGAATTAGCTTCACAAATGATACGTACTTTATACAACGCCCTACACACGGTGTGTAGATTGAAACAGTCATTCTAGACACACACACAAATACGCACACACACAAACACATGCACACACAGACGCAAAAACATGCACACACATATAAATACATTCACGCACACACAGAGTAGATGTATACATTATTGATACGGACACGGAAGGTACGGACACATTGCTCCGTAACTCAATATCGCGTCACGATAAATTGTGGGCTATCTGCCTGTGAGGGAGAGGAGGGGGAGGCATTAAGGGGGGGAGGTATCTAGGGCAAAATGATAAACGCATTGGGGAAACATGGAAGAAAACGTAAGACAAAAAATACGGCAAGAAAAATGTGGGAAAACATGGAAGAAAACGAAGGCTAAAAAACTGGGGGAAACATGGAAGAAAACGTAGTCAAAAAAATGCACCGAGAACGATGGAGACAACGTTGGGAGAACGGAAATGTGGCGATAAAAAAGGAAGAAAATGCAGAGAGAAAGATAGATTAGTTATGTTAGGCTAATCCACCCAAGCCGTAACAAATATGTTTCAGAGAGAGAGAGAGAGAGAGGAAGGATTAAGGTATCATTTGTTAGAACGCGGAATGTACAGTACATACAAATGTTCAAAGTGTGATTTCACACAAGATCCTCAGCGCATAGAAACAGTAAATTAAGATGGAAGGCTATGAAACAAGATAAAAGTTGAAGAAGAAAGTTAAAGATGCGGAAGAACAAGACAGCATCATGCTGAACAAAAGTATCTGACTGAATAGAACATACTGTAGCTTACCTCTTACTTCCTACAACTTTATCCTCTATGATAAAACACAAAATATGCAATATCCAATGAAGCAGTGTGAAAATTGATACAATTTAACAAACGTGGAAACGGTTAACACACAAACAGAACAAAAACTAAAGAGTAATAAAACGCAAAATAGAAGCCGAAATTAATGAACAATAAAAGCGACAGAGAGATATGAGGAAAAGGCAGACTCTTAAAATATTAAACAGAATACGCACCCCTGTTCATAAGAGTCAGCAAAATTATCTACCTCATATCGATGATAAAGAAAAAATTTAACCTAACTTGTTTGATGTGAATTTTCCATAGCGAAAAGCTTTAAATTTATATCTCTTTTAGAATCGTGCAATTGAAAATTAATACATTCCCCCGCGTATTGGGCTATATCTGTACCAACAGGTGAATTGCTCATTCACTTACGGATATAAATGAATAACATTTCACGTTTCGCGACCCCCTTAAAAATAGCTTGTCACGCCAGTTGAAATGTATCGTGGAATTGTGTGTGACATTTCTTAGGAAGGATGAAAACATTCTCGATCATCCTACTCGATTTTCCTATTCTGAAATTTACACCATGACCAAACCAGCCGTTTACAAGCGCAGAAACGCGGCGAACGCGTCAATATATACAGTTCTGGCCTATCATCATCGTTGAAACGCCTTAACACTTTGACTGCGACGTGAGCCGCCGGTGGTACACAAAGGGAATTTTCACAATGCAGCTGACCGACCAGTAGTCACAAACTCTACTTTCAAAAATACCTAATGAAGGCTAAACGAAGGCACAATTAAGTTCATGTTTGCCATTTTCAGAATTGCTTACTACAATTGACTTTAAATTTGGGTTGAATGTTGATCTACAGTATAACCCATCACGGTCAACGCGACTTCGACGCACAAAAAATAAATCATTTCCCTGCAAATAGGGGCATTTAGCGCCGTACTTTTCTTCTATCCATGAGACAAATTAGAAACTTGGTGCATTATTTACAACATTGTCTCGCAGCCAAGTTAGGTAGTTAGGTCGTGGTTATGGTATCATAAATACTTGGAATTGAAGCAAAGCGACTCAAGCTCGTGAAAAAATATAAGAAAAAGATACCGCACCACCCTGTCACCCTAACGCTCATTTCAATACCGTGTGTCATTGAACTTTTATTTATTACTGCTATTGTTACATCACTGAATTTTTATTGTTATTGTTATACCACTGAACTTTTAATTATTGTTCTTGTTCCACCACTGAAATTTTATTCATTATTGTTACACAACTGAAATTTTGGATCTTTTCCAAATAAGCCCCGCCACAAATGCAACACATAAGTTCACCCACTTTTAACTTTCAAAATAATGCACCCATCGACTTCAAATTACTCTCAAACGGTGAACTTACGCGTTGCTTTAGTGGCGGTTTAGAAAATTTATAAAGCTAGAAATAAAATTCCAAAAAAAATTTGAACTTTATACAATTGCATTGTTTTTATAGAATTGTAAATAACTTTTAAGTTTAAATTTGAGTAGAATATTGAACTTGAGTTTAACCCATCGCAGTCAAAGTGTTAAGGTTAGCTTTTTGTTTTGATGTATTGGGTTCATTAACAAGTTAACTACGTATGCGCGGTTGCTGCGGTCGGTTTGGTTAGGCTGGAAGTGGCAGAATTGAAATGCCGTCTTTACTGCCTGATTACATTCTTATCCTTTCTTAGAAGCGGGAAAAATATAATTGAACGATAACATTTAACTTGTGATCCATAGCCTAATTTAAGTAAAGGAAGTGAAATAATGGAAATGCTATTTTTTTCATACTAGTACGTAATGAGCAATTTACCTGGTCCATAAATATGTCTCAATACGCAGTCAACGGGTTAATGTTAAAAGAAGTTTTTGATCACCTTCACCCTTCACGTATCATTGAATACCTTTTGAAAACTTCGAGAAATACTTTCCTACTCGTGAGCTAAAAGTTACTAAAGGCATCAATTGCCAAAAATATATGATATACTTTTTGAATTTCCTAGCATTCTAATTATGAAAGCGAATTAATTTTTCTACTTCCTCGAAAAATGTTTTCAAAAACATTCATATTTCATTAACTATTGGCAAAAACTTTGAGATATTCTCAAATCTACTGAAATCTGTTAGATATACCCCAAATATTCTTAAATCTGTGAGAGATACCCCATATATTCTTTAATCTGTAAGATATTCCCAACTATTCCCAAATCTGTGAAATTTTTCCAAATATTCTCATATCTGTGAAATATTCCCAAATCTGTGAAATTTTCCCAAATATTCTCATATCTGTGAAATATTCCTAAATCTGTAAAATTTTCCCAAGTATTCTCATATCTGTAAAATATTCCCAACCCTGTTGGATATTCCCAAATATTCCCAAGTCTGGGATATATTTCTGAATAATTGCCCCTTCCGGCACACAAGGCAATGTCTCTATTTGTTGTAAGTTTGACGAAGTTGTTTCTATGTTTTTCAGTTGCCAGTTACAAAACTGTCAGTTTCGTAATTGATGTCACAGCGCCACACACGCAAAATATGAAAACAAAGGCCGGAAACAAAGAGCTTTGAAGCAAACATGTCCGCAGTTCAGACAAAAACCGGAAAAACTGGCAGTCTCTGATTCCATAAAATAAAATTTTACTATGGGAGTCTCGGTAAAATATTTTTGATAATGCAAAAAATAGGAATGAGATCATACGTGTGATATTATGTCCAAAACTGTCAGTGTCTGATTCCAAAAAGGAAATTTTGGGTAGGAGATTTTATGGAAAACATTTTCGATTGTGCAAAACGAAAAGAAATGGAGAAATCATACGCGTGATTTTATCTTCGAATTAAAAGGTGTCCATACACGTCGTTTAGATTCTAGAAATAAATTGTGCATGGGATTCTTAGGAAAACTTTTTTGATTGGGGAAAAAATTGTAATGAAGAGGTCATTCGTGCGATGTTATACTCGAATTAAAATGTGCCCAAAAATGTAGTTTTGATAACAAAAATCAAGTTTTGCTACTTGATTCTTTGGAAAACTTATAATTTTTGAACGTCTAAAAATTAGCATGCAGTGTGATTTCCTGTGTGATTTTATACACGAATTACACAGTCAGGTGCCCCAAAAATATTTTACGGAAAATATAGAGAACTGAAGGAAACACCAGACGCTAGAGATGGGGAAAAACATTTCGAACAAAATAGACAAACTGAAGAAACGAAAGAAGCAAATGAGAATAGACGACGATTTTGCAAATAGACGAGCATAAAAAGTACAAAATTAATAAAAATTAAATGAACATTAAGCAAAAATATAATAGAAGGATGTTCCTCCTGGAAGAATTAGGGAAAGGGAAGAATACTGACGAAAGCTAAAATTTATCCCCTTTGAACCTTCAAATTTGCCACGAGTTTGTTTTTAGACGGATATTCAGATGGAAATTACGATTTCTAGATGGATATTTAGGTAGAAATCACGATTTCTAGATGGAATTTTAGGTGGAAATAACAATTTCTAGAATGAATATTGAGATGGAAATCGCAAATTCGCTCCTTGATAAAAATCTAGACAGAAACCATGACTTCGTATTTAGATAAAGATCTAATTTAATTCAAACGTATAACTCACACATGAATCACGCGAGAACGGACTGTAGAAAACGCCTCACTGAGCTGAAGATCACACTCTCAACTTTAGATTAACCTCAAAATGTCTTGACTTACATTAACAATCATTTCCGGAACTGATATAAACTGGAGATCTGACCTTTGCGTCAGTCTCAAAATATCTTGACTTAAATAAACACTCATTTCCCAAGAAGATGTACACTGGAAGTTATAAATTGAATGGAAATCCGATCACAGCTTTTGTAAAAACTCGGAGCTCTCTGACAAAGACGATATTGAAGGACCAGTCAGACTCAAGATTAACAATTTACATCAATAAAAAAGTTTTCGTTCTAGATCAGCTCACGCTGTTTTGAAATGAAATGAAGGAGATTCATAGTTGCTGACCTGATTTTTCGCGCAACATGCAAAATATAAAAATCGTTCCTATCAAGTTTGAAAACTTTTCAGTGGTTGCTTTTTCTATCTTTGGGATAATTTTATGGTAATAGCCTTCGATCAAAAGAAGCACGATTTACCAAACACAAAACCACATCGTGAAAAGTATGTTACACTGGTGTTCGAAATACAGGATGTTGACCAACAGTAATGTTGGAGCAGTGGTGATGTTGGTGCAGTGGTGATGTTGGAGCAGTGGTGATGTTGGAGCAGTGGTGATGTTGGAGCAGTGGTGATGTTGGAGCAGTGGTGATGTTGGAGCAGTGGTGATGTTGGAGCAGTGGTGATGTTGGAGCAGTGGTGATGTT
>JACJUY010005911.1:22398-48234 GCA_014220935.1 Platorchestia sp. MABIK
GGTGATGTTGGAGCAGCGGTGATGTTGGAGCAGTGGTGATGTTGGAGCAGTGGTGATGTTGGAGCAGCGGTGATGTTGGAGCAGCGGTGATGTTGGAGCAGTGGTGATGTTGGAGGCAACATATGTGTGCTGTATTCAACAACCAATTAGTGAGCACACAATATGTCCACAGCATAGGTCGGTCAATGCACATCGCTTACGACTGCTGCGCGGTGTAGCCGAAATAAATTATAACTTACAGAAGGGAAGAAGGAAAATAAAGTATTGCTTACAGAAGGGACGAGGGAAACAAAGTATAACTTACAGAAGGGACGAGGGAAACAAAGTATAACTTACAGAAGGGAACAACGAACAAACGTTAGGGATAATAGACACGAGAAATTAGACGATGCAAGTAGCAATAAATAGGTAAAAACGCTCAAAAACATATAATAAAAACGACATTAAAAAATCGATAGACATATACTAGGGCAAAAATAGGTCAAATTAATAGACAAGCATTAGGGTAAAATTATAAGATAGAACAGACAGACGATTCAAAGGATAACTGAATAAGATATAAGTAATTGACAGACACTAGGGTAGTTACGGAAAAAATAGTAACAGACACGCACTAGAAGCACCAGACACCTGCTCATAAGCATCTAACACGATTATTTATTCTCCGGTTCAGTGAAATTTATAATTAAACGAGTTTTTATGTACTTTCACATAAATTTTCCGCCGCGCCCAGCACTAAACTTCTCTCTTATTTCATCCGAGTACACTCAGTTAAAAAATTAATCCACCATTGCTGTGCAAGTTATTACGCGACATTGAAACGTGTCTTACGAAACGAGAAAGACAAAACACTACTTATTCCCATCTGATGGAGGCCATTTTGTGCCATACTTTTCTTATATCCAAGAGACAAATTCAAAACTTGATACATTCATTTCAAGTACTGGCTTGCACCAAAGTTAGGTTGTTAGGTCGTTCTTGTGGCATTAAAAATACTTGACTATGATTTGTGTGACTCGTCTCAACACATTTCCTGCGAAGCGACCCACCGGTGGTCCCTTAGGTGACTTTCATAGTGCTGCTGACCCACCTGCAGTCACTAACTAATTTTTTTATAAATACACTATGATTACTAAATAAATGCCCGATCCAGTGAATGTTTGTTATTTTAAAAGTTAATTACCACAATTGACTTTAAATTTGAATTGAATATTGAACTTCAGTTTAACCATCGCAGTTAACGTCTTAAGCTGGTAAATGTAGAAAGAAATGTACCTTCGTTCTAAGTAGTCCCACAGCTCAAAATTTGGGTACTGCATTGCTCTTAACACTTCGACTGCGGCAGGTAAAACCGGAGTTTAATATTCTATTCAAATCCAAAACTGAAGCTTAATTTTCAATTCAAATTTAAAGCCAATTGTAGCAGGCAATGTTGGAATTACCAAACCTGAAGTGGATCATGTTTCCATTTAGTATTGCCTTAGGATTTCTCAAAATTGAGTTTGTGACTACTGGTTGGTCAGCAGCATAATGATAACTCTCTCGGTGGCTAAGTATCGCTCACATCGCAGTCAAAAACAAAGGGTTCAAGTCTGAACCTCAACAAGATTTTATAAAAAATGATAAAAAAAAATTTATTTTTTTCATAATTTTATACCTCAACACGATTTTATAAAAAATGATAAATTTTTTTACATTTTTTTCTCATTTTATAAAATTTTATAAATTTTCATAATTAATCATTGACTTTGATTTGGCATTGACTTCCACTTATAAAGAGCCTAATCATTTCAATTTTGTGAGCGGTTATCATCATTATCATGATGATAACGGTGACCGCAGCTGAGATACGTGGACTGGCACTCAATTGTATGTGTACCAAAGATAACACGGATTAACACGTCACCGCGTTTCCGCAGTTGCTATCGGTTGGTTTGGTTAGGTTGTGAGCAGAATTGGGTAATCGACTTTATTGCTCGAATACATTTTTCGTCCTTCCTGAGAATTATGAAGAATACAACTATACGATAACCTCGTGTGATGAGTTATTTTTTGAAAAGATCTCACAACAGATGAAATATCATTCATTTACACCAGTACGTTAATGAGTAATTTACTTATTGGTACACATGTGGCCCAATACGCGGTTAACTAATGTAAACCAGTGATGGTTTACGACTAGGTGTACTGAGCTTGACGAAGAAAATTACACGTAAAGAATATTACTCGATAGAACAATGACGTTAGAGGAACCCAACATTTTGACTGAGTTGGTTAAAACAGAAAGAAACATAACTTGCGTGTCTCGAGAATTGTATTATTTGGGATACTTTTAGAATGAGTTTATGGAATGATTTGGAATTGGATTTAATTAGCTGGTTTTGAAAAAAATGTCGGAATTATTCAATTTTTGTAACCCACTCGAAAAGTTGCCGATATGTACAGTTTTTACATCCCATGTACAGAATTTATCATGGGGCTCAATTTTTCAGATTTCAATTTTCAACGCTGGCAGTTCCGTCTTCGTTTACGCACACAATTACAAAGCTGGCAATTGGTTGTTTGTTCAGGTATCCAATTACTGATACTTTTTAATTAGTTTGAGCACACAACTACGAAACTGGTCTATACATGCTAGTTCAAGCCCCTATTTACGAAACTGTCGATTATTTGTACGATTAAGCACCCAATCACAAATTTATCCATTCATTCAAGCACCCAATTACAAAACTGTATTATTTGTTCGTTTAAGCAACCTATCACAAAATTGTCCATTCGTTCAAGCACCCAATTACAAAGAAATTAAAAGCCCTCAATTTTAAGCTTCAAGCACCCAATCACAAAACTATCAATTAGACGTTTGTTTAACTACCCAATTACAATAATTCTCTTAGGCACTATCACAAAATAGTGTTTTCTCAAAGTTTGGAGCCCGCGCCAGAAGCGTGCGAGCTGTTCATGCCATGTCACCGCGCCGTGCACCTCAAAAAAAAAGGACGCCTCTCGCCGGAATGGTCGCGTTTTGAGGGAAGACGTCCGCTGTTCCGCAAAATTTACTGGATACAAAACCGGACGGGGTTCCAAATTCCGAAAAATAAATGCTGATTTATTTATTTTATTATTATTATTTTTAAGGAGGGGGAAAGAAGGGGCTTCTGAAGTAGACTCAATTAGAGTTTTTTGAAAACAAATCTTAGAATTGTTTGATTGAAGCAAGTATCTTTAGATACGCTGAGTTGTTTAAATATCAACGAACATCCTCAGGTCCGCTCAAGTGTTTAATTTAAACAAATATCTTCAGATATGTTGAATTACCTAACTTCAAATAAAATCTTCAGGTACGCTGAATTGTTCACTTGCAATGAATATCTTCAAATACGCTGAATTTATGAATTAAAACGAAAATCTTTGAAAACGCAGAACATTTGCAAACGTAAATGGAGGATATAGAGCATGAGAAAATAAAAATAGAATGCGAGTTCCTCAGCATTGAAATAATCGACAAAAATCCTACTGTTGAATGAGAAAATTGGAGAATGTCAGGAAAATTGAAAAATGTAAAAAAAAATCGAAGAATATCAAGAAAATCGAAGAATACCAAGAAAATTGAAGAATATCAAGCAAATCGAAGAATGTCAAGAAAATCGTGGAATGCAAGGAAATCGAGGAACGCAAGAAAATTGAAGAATAAAAAGAAATCGAAGAATGTCAAGAAAATCGAGGAACGCAAGAAAATTGAAGGACATCAAGAAAATCGAAAAAAAGATGAACACAGTGGTAGCAGGAATGTTGATATATTGGTGAATAAATTTCGCTCAATAAATTTGTGTATATCAAGATGTGGAAGGGAAATAAAAACTATTAATAGACAAATGAAAAGAAACGGCACGTAATTTAAACGAATATGTCTAGGAGAAAATGTATAAAATATATCACACCGACAAGCATTCGCTTTAACGTAGATATTCAAGGTATAGATAAAACTTTCTTTGCACGAAGATGTAAAAAATATTCTCCAAGATTCAAGATTTGCCTCCCTAAAACCAAATTTTAAATGCATTCAATAAATAAATATATACAAATATATTAGAAGTTGAGCACTCCAAAGTTGTCACGATAATTTATTACACTCGTCGTCTCTTAGGTAAATCATTTGAAATAAACCTAACTCCATATTAGCAGATGTAATTTTATCAAGTCACTGCCCTCTTAACATTTGCTGCTAACTCTGCGTAACTTCGCAATTAATGGTTCTTTCTTCGAAACTAGCGATTTCAAAACAAAAATAGTCTCCCTCGAAAAATAAAGTTTTCTTCGAAAGCTATCATTTTCTATACTACTTCACGATTAACTTTGTTATACTTGCAAATTTCGGGGTAAAACACCTACCAATTATTAAAAGCCCGAATGGGAGAATCTTTCTAAAATAGTGGCCACAATCTGTTTCCAAAAACTATCTCTTGTGATTATTGTACATTATTTTGACAAAGTGTAAGTCAATCTATCTCAGTCTGCGCTGAAGAAAAATTTAACTGAAATGTGTAGTAAATTGCAACGTTCTAAATTTGCTTCGTCATGGCACGGTTCAAAAATTGAATGATATTCAAGTGATTTGAAATGCAGCTAAAGATTTATCATGTGACGAACAATCACATTGCCTATTTTTTCACTTAAAACTTCTGGCCAAAGGTTTGACTATTAATGACCGTACCTCTTGACTTTAAGCGTGAATTGGCAATTCCCGGTCAAATTTACTAGCCATACACCCCAATTCAACAAGCCTTCGCCTGAATTCGTTTTTTCAAACCCTCACTTCCGTGCCGTTTAATTAATTTGCATGCATTTGTACTTCAGCACAAAACAAGACCAGCGTTGCCAACCAAGGTTATTTCTCTAATAAAGCTTGACCATGAACAACTCCTAATTTTTTAGCAACTCTACAATGATGTGATACGCTGCGTGATTTTGGCGCCGATTTTATTCGAAAATGCCATTCACGCTCAAATTTAAATTCGAAAAAAGCCATTCACGCTCAGACTTATTTCGAAAAAAGCCATTCACGATCAGATTTGATTTGGAAAAGCTATAACTTGTAGGGCATGTAAAGGGCAAATCTGGCAACACCACATCAAGTGCTCACGCCGCCACTCACAACACACCAAACAAGATGGCGTCAGCAGACTCCACTGCCACTTTTCTTGACACCTGATAGCGGACCGCTGATCTCTTTCACTTCTTTAGGCAATGATACGAGAAAACTGGAATGCAATAGCTCCGTGTATAATTAGTGTTTTACTTAACTAGTTCTACATGGATTTGCCTGAGTTACTTTTTCTATTCACGAAGGCAAGCAGATCGTTATGTTATAGAACTTGTCACGGTGTGATTCAAACGCAGTTTTGCCTATAAATTAATTCAAGTTCAATTTCAAATCGATTCATGAATTCCGAACTGAATACACAAAGGCACGTTAAAAATATTCTGCCTTGTCCATTCTCTTCTTTCATCAGGACGAGCCGCCGTACAATGATTGATGAATCACAAAATTATATCGATTTTTACCGCGCTAGTATATTACCCTCTATGTGTGTTTGCTACGCTATTCTTCATGAAGAGGTTTAAGAAACTTACTGTTTGGAACTGAAAATATATATCGTTAACCCAAGTGACTCAATTAAACGGTTCGATTTTGACGGACTTGTGTGAACCCAAAAATAAATCCCACTCACGAACTTTCCATTTGACTCGAAAAACTGTTGCTGTGCAACATTTCAGCCCAAGAACTGCATTGAAAGTTTCGTGTATTAATTTATGGAAATAAATGCTTCTTTTCAAAAAATTCTGCGGTGGTACATTTTAGTCCAAGAAATTCATCGAAAGTTTCGTGTTCTAATTCAAAGAAATAAAAGTTCCGAACTGCATCAGCCGTTTCACAACCCTCGTCCACTTTTGTGTATCGATTCAGGGAAATAAATATTCCGATTACAAATAGCAGCTGCACGACGTTTCGGTCTGACATGTGTGCGTATTATATTGACATGGACTAGCACACCTGCGAGGCTTGCGTCTCGCGTCCGCCATTACAAAAGTTCGTCATTATTTCAACGGGCGTTCACGTAAAAAGCAAAGTGTTCTTTATTTCAGCGTGCGTTCACGTTGAAGCGATCCGTAAATGAAGATTACATTGTTTTCATTGATGATTAACTCGATTAACACCTACTCAAACTATTTACTTGTCGCTTTCGTTTGAGGCGATGGGCAACATTTTCAGGCATTGTTGACGTCGATCTTTTACTAATAACATTTCTAGGCGAATTGAATTTTTAATCAGCACCGTACATATTTTTTGTGGCTGTGGGCTACATTTTTAACGGGCTTCAAATGTTCACGGCGACGAGCAACATTTCCATACAAAAAATTTTACGCCAAATCCACGAAAAGCCACGCTGCTCTCACCGATTTTTTCATTGAAATGCTGCTGACAGCAGCGGACCTAATGTGAAAAATTTAAATTAGAAAACATTCAACTCGTATAGTAACCCTGTAAACGATCCCGAACACCCTTCCTTACGTAGTTATTCCGCAACCGGAGAATTCAAAGCCTAAAACTTGAAAATAAAGATACGCAAGCAAGTCACAACAATCTTCAACGAATTATTCTCATTCTGCTACTTAGCCTTCATCATAAGGAGGACCGCACAACTGGCACCCATCCCCCACCCCTCTTCCCCCATCCCCCACTCCTCAACCCCGACCGAGTTTCCCCCTCTCCCCTTCCGGCTGAGTTCCAACAGCCACACCCTAGCAATGCTAACTTATCCCCTATGGCTACTAATCATTATCACATCATATTTCAAACAGCCTTCATTTTACGCCGAAATTGAAACCAATTCTCTTCGACGCTGTCGCTAGAAACATCGAAATTTTGCCTCTCGTAAAAGTCAGCCAGCCAGCCAGAAAGCCAGTTTGTCAGCCACTCCACCACCGCAGCTCCCTTGCCAAGGCAATGAGCACTGTAGATGCCAAGTACCATTTTACTTGTCTTCAGAATGATCTTAACAATACGTCCCACTATCACCTTGTGCCAGAACCAACCATTTGCGCATAACTTTAATGTTTTCAAACGTATGTGTGAAATAATGTTCTATTACGCACCAGAGATTAGTTCTAAAAACGCTTATTTCAGAAATAAATTGGTGGACGTAAGAGCCAACATTCAAAGATGCTCACATAAAACGAAAGGATCTCACTCGCTGTCAACAACAATCCGTTTAAAGAATGCTATCGTCACCGGGATAAGTTTCTTTTGCAGTAGATAAGATAAGTATTAAGTAAGATAAGAGAAGATGAGTTTCTATTTCACTGAGAAATTTGCATTGAAATCAATTCCAGTTTCCTTGAGAAATTCTTGAAAAATTCACACACTGGCACAACTCCGCGTCTGTGGCCGTGAGTCGTGGGAAAATTTGTTCGCCTCAACACGTTCCCAGCGTACGTATTGGGCCACATGTGTGCCATTAGGTAAATTATCCATTCACGTACCAGTATAAATAAATAAATGCATGAAATTTCAGGTTTTGAGACATTTTTGAAAAAATAACGTATCATGCGAGGTGAAATGTTATCGTGCAATTGTATTTATTAGGGAGAATAAAAAATTTTTCGAGCTCTAACGTCGATTTTCCTTTTCCGAAACTTCCAACCTAACCAAACCAACCGTCAACAGCCGTGGAAACGCGGTGAAGGAGTTGACGTTCGCCTCGCCTCTGGAGCGAATTTCGCTCTTACGTACATACGCGATAAGGGTCATTATTGTCATCCTGTAACTCCGTCGTGAATTATGGAAGAAATTTAGAAGTTCTGACATGATAAAGCATGAACAAAACATACTAGTGGAAGGTATAAATCAGTAAATGTAATACTCGGGGCACTCGAAACTGTAAAATAATGTGTATCTTCTGATAGAAGAACTGGTTAATTGTTCTTTACTGCTGGAGAACATGTCAAACGTGCTCTGTAACCGAAAAACCCGGTTTTGTGTACTGGTCTGTAATCATGCGATAGAAAATAAATACTTGTCCCACAAGTGGGAAAAATGTTTGTTACAAAATGGAAGAAAAATGAGAAAATAAAATTTCAGTTAAAAATCTGACTGAAATACCCAAGGATTAAAAACGAGCGCATAAAATAAGACGATTACACATGAGCAAATAGAATCTACCGATCACATGCAAGCAAATAGAATCTACCGATCACATGCAAGCAAATAGAATCGGCCAGGTAAATCCGGAGAAGCAGTAGAAACAAGAGCTAGAATAGTTTCTATTTCTGATAAACATTCAAGTTTCCACTTTTTTTAGGAAGTAGATAAGTTTCTCCTTTTGATAAGCAGTTAAGTTTCTACTTTTGATAAGTAGTTAAGTTTCTACTTTTGATAAGTAGTTAAGTTTCTACTTTTGATAAGTAATTAAGTTTCTACTTTTGATAAGTAAATAAGTTTATCCTTTTGATAAGTAGTTAAGTTTCTACTTTTGATAAGTAGATAAATTTTAATTTCTGATAAATAAGTAGTACCCAGCGTCTAACAAGAGGTAGATATAAGTAGTACCCAACGTCTTACAAGAGGTAGAAAAGTTTCTAATTCCGACAAGTAGATAAGTTTCCATACACCAACGTCAACATAAGCCCATGTGAGATGAACTTAAGAGTACACCAACAGTAAATTGTTGCCGCAAATTTCACGTATCCCGCTGGTATTGGCATAAAATCGCTCCTCCAAATTAAAGAAGAAACTTCTATTAAATCTGGCGATATTAAAACACGAAATAAAACGAAGACGATCTGTTCGAAAAAGTTATTTTTCACTATTGAAACGCACGCTTCAGAAAATGAGTTGCTGAACAAGTTTTAAGCAAATATTCGTTGGATATTTGATCAAAATTATTCATGATTAATAAATTAAAATTATTTAATAATTAAAATAATATTCATCACTGCATAAATAATTTTGATAAATTTTTTAATTGTTCAATTAAAATAACTTTCTTTCATCATCCAAATTATCAAATTAAAATGATTTTATACATAAAATGAAAAAAAAATTACGTGAGTTAGGTATCAAATGACTAGGTTTCAAAAAGATAATTTGAAAAATAATTTCGCCAAAAAATGTAAACAAAAATTTCCGCTACATTTCCCAGAGGAAAAATAGAGGTCACGGTCAGGCGTCAACTTGAAGTTAACAGGTTTTTGTGCAACAATGCAGGCGCGGCCAAGGGCATCTCAACTGGGCGCTAACTGGAGCCCCAGCTGGGCGCTAACTGGAGCCCCAGCTGGGCGCTAACTGGAGCCCCAGCTGGGCGCTAACTGGAGCCCCAGCTGGGCGCTAACTGGAGCCCCAGCTGGGTGCTAACTGGAGCCCCAGCTGGGCGCTAACTGGAGCCCCAGCTGGGCGCTAACTGGAGCCCCAGCTGGGCGCTAACTGGAGTCCCAACTGGGCGCTAACTGGAGTCCCAACTGGGCGCTAACTGGAGCCCCAGCTGGGCGCTAACTGGAGCCCCAGCTGGGCGCTAACTGGAGTCCCAGCTGGGCGCTAACTGGAGTCCCAACTGGGCGCTAACTGGAGTCCCAACTGGGCGCTAACTGGAGCCCCAACTGGGCGCTAACTGGAGCCCCAACTGGGCGCTAACTGGAGCCACAATTGGGCGCTAACTGGAGCCACAACTGGGCGCTAACTGGAGCCACAACTGGGCGCTAACTGGAGCCACAACTGGGCGCTAACTGGAGCCACAACTGGGCGCTAACTGGAGCCACAACTGGGCGCTAACTGGAGCCAATACTGGGCGCTATTCGAAGTACTTGATTAGTTAACTTCCTAATCGAAGTACTACATTCGTTCATCCCTGAGTTGAAGTGTGCACTTGATTCCCGAGTTGAAATATGCACCTGATTCCCGAGTTGCAATATGCACCTGATTCCCGAGTTGAAATATGCCCTTGATTCCCGAGTTGAAATATGCCCTTGATTCCCGAGTTGAAATATGCCCTTGATTCCCGAGTTGAAATATGCCCTTGATTCCCGAGTTGAAATATGCCCTTGATTCCCGAGTTGAAATATGCACCTGATTCCCGAGTTGAAATATGCACCTGATTCCCGAGTTTAAATATGCACCTGATTCCCGAGTTAAAATATGCACCTGATTCCCGAGTTAAAATATGCACCTGATTCCCGAGTTAAAATATGCACCTGATTCCCGAGTTAAAATATGCACCTGATTCCCGAGTTGAAATGTGCCCTTGATTCCCGAGTTGAGATGTGCCCTTGATTCCCGAGTTGAAATATGCACCTGATTCCCGAGTTGAAATATGCACCTGATTCCCGAGTTGAAATATGCCCTTGATTCCCGAGTTGAAATATGCCCTTGATTCCCGAGTTGAAATGTGCCCTTGATTCCCGAGTTGAAATATTCACACGATACCCGAGTTGAAATATGAACTTGATTCCCTAGTTGAATCAAGTACTAAATATAGTAACATCCTGGTTAGGATACACTAAACAATTCCTCCATCAAGATATCTAAACCAGCTCATTGCCCTGCTCTAGTCAGTAGAACTGTACAAGTCATTCCGTAAAAACAAGGGGACGGATTTCTCTAAGAATAAAAATGAACTCAGTTAATGACAACTTCTACCGAAGTTAATTTCGTACTGATGCAATGATTTCATAATAACATTAGTAACAGTAACCTGGATTTCTAACTCATCACGTCACCGTCCCTGGTAGCACAAGTCCTACAAACGTGCTGGCTGTCCAATCTGGTCACCAACTCTGAAATTTTCGGATGAGTGGAAAACGCTGGAATTGTTTCCGGTGAGGAAAACACGGCACGCAGGGTAGCCTAGTCGACAGAAACACGCCGACAGCTGTACCGCCACAACAGCGGCGTGAATACTTTCGAAAATTTGACCCATGGCTAGTTTAGTTAACAATGAACTCAGTTAACGACAAATTCTGCCCAGGACTACTGTAATTAAAAATGATAATAATAATAATAAACTCAGTCATAGTAATGAACAACTTCGGTCGTCCAAGACTACGGTAGGTAATAATTAAGATAATACAAAACTCAGTACGACAAATTCTGCCCAAGACTACTGTAGCCAGACTACTGTAGCCAGACTACTGTAGCCAGACTACTGTAGCCAGACTACTGTAGCCAGACTACTGTAGCCAGACTACTGTAGCCAGACTACTGTAGCCAGACTACTGTAGCCAGACTACTGTAGGGCGAGAGCTCGTTAAAAATGCGTAATTAACGCAGGGACGAGAGCGCACTACACCGCTGCCTCAACAGCCCATCGCGTTACCACACACACAGAGAACACGCACACAGACAACACGCACTACATACACATACCAACACACGCACAACAAAGCAGCCACCCCACACACGCACGGGTAACTCTGCGCCCCGAGTTCTGGCTGCGCAGGAATTTGTGGCGTGTACGGCGGTATCGGAAGCGAGCACACGCACACAGCGTACATGCGCACGCATACACATTAACAACGTACACACACACAGCATACAAACAGCATCAGCGTACGCACACACAACATACATAGCATACAAACAGCGGCAGCGTACGCACAAACAGCATACATACGTTCGCACACAACCTACCTACGCAAGCAGAGCTTATACACGCACACACACGACGTATTCATGCGCGCGCACACACACGACGTACCCATTCGCACACACAAGCACGAGGTACGTACACACAACATACAAGCGCGTACACACACAACACACATTCCCGTACACTCACACAGCCACATGCACTCAAGATAAGCACGCGGCAGCACAACACCTCGCGGCGGATGTTATCTCGAGCACCTCGTTCTCATGTACAACACGTGCACCTACACCTACACTTGCGACACACGCACACAAATGACATGTGCACGAGAAATCTGCCCATACAGAAAACGCACACAGAAAACTTACGCACACAGACAACACACACACACAGAAAACACGCGTACACAGACAACACACACAGACAACACACACACAGAAAACACGCGCACACAGACAACACACACACAAAACACGCGCACAGACAACAAACACACAGAAAACCCGCGCACACAGACAACACGCACGACTACATAAACACACCAACACACGCACAACAAAGCAGCCACACACAACACTACAGTTACCCCACACGAGACGTGTATCCTAGACAAGTACCACACGTACACATTACCACTCTTCTCCGTGTGAGCGATAAATAGCACCTCGCGTACGCATATTGCTGCTCCACTGGGTAAATCCTGTGTGCACCTTATAACGACCAAATTTTGGGGGCCCTGAATGAAATATTATGGTAATTTGTCTTAAATTATCATAAATGAAACCCTATAAATGTGAACTTTTCGTCAAAGCAATTAGGAAATAAGAACGATTTCTTAATGTTCATTAAAAAGGACGGTGGTCGAAATAGGGTTAACTTGTCGAGTACTCAACTTCCATTACAGTGCAATGAGTGCATTCATCAAGTTTCTATCAGGTAACTTAAAAGATGGTTCAAGCTTCCGGCACCATAAAAAAGGTGCTCCCAAGAATGGAAGGCACCATTAAGTATGGAGTTACGGGAAAGCGGAACCCATTCACAAGGTTGGTTCCCACAGAAGATCCCCAGCGCACAGAAACAAACGTAAGTTCAAGAAGAAGTTGACACGAGACAAAAGTTGAACAAAAAAGTAGGTGCTGAAAAACCAAACAGCAGTGAACCGAAGACAAAAGGTCCGCAACCAAACAGAAGCTTGCTCTATTTCAACAAAAGCAAGGCCTTCCTAACCTTCAGCTGGAGACCTCACATTTCACAGAACCGACATGGCCGCACCTAGCTGAAGAAGTACTGTATATTCAACCCTGTGTTCACAACGTTTACTTTCCACACGGTAAGGTATAAGTACTATACGGTAAGGTGTAAGTACTATACGGTAAGGTATAAGTACTATACGGTAATGTATAAGTACTAGAACTTGAACCCTGTCCACACACCCTGCGCTTTCCCGTCGAACGGACGAATGAAACGATATGCTCACTTCCATTCTACGCACAAAAAAACGAACATTTAATACCCCTGTATTTAAATTGAAGTCTTGCTCAATTTTTAAATGTCTTTGTAAAATACACGAATATTCAGGACTCCTGAATTAACATTGCCGTCTTGCACAATTCACAAAAAATATATACGAACCCATGTTCTCAGGTCACACTTGTGTAACTCGTCACACCATCTTCATCTACTCTTTTAGTATCTTTTCAGTTTTTTTTTTCAAACGGTTTTTGTCTAGTATTTCCAAAATACTTTTATAATCACGTTTCAGAGGTCTGTTTTTCGTCGTTTACTAGGACCAGATTTCGATCACGGTTTTTCCGAAGGTTTCTTTACTTATCAAGTGCTTTTGAAATAGTTTCAGGATTTTCACCACGGAACCACCATTTACGAAGTTATTCCAAAACATTTAGAAGTCATTCCGGAATTCTGTTACAACTCCGAATGTTTTTGAATAATCTTCTTAACACGTTTCCAGCGTATTCGACCATTACCATTCGGTAAATTGCTCATTCGCGTACCGGTTTAAATGAACGACATTTCATGTTTCGCGATCTTTTTAAGAACTAACTGATATAATACGAGGTGAAATGTTATCGTGCAATAGCATTTACATATTTCGTAAGAAGGATGAAATTGTATTCCAGCATTTAGGTCGATTTCCCAATTCTGCTACTTACAACCTAACCAAACCAACCGTCATCAACCGCGGTGAACGTGTTGAACAGTGTTCAAATGAATTTTAGAACTTGATTTTATACGTCAAATGGACATCCAAAAATGCGTTGACAATTGTCTACCAAAAATTTTTCGTTATTCAGAGTTTCAGCAACGGCATTGAAATTCACTCTCATCGCAAGAAACGTGATGACCTTCAAATGATTGATATTAAATTAGTTTTAGCCTACCTTACCACGACACAGATGTTCAAAGAGAGGAAGGAAGACGGCACCATTTAGTATGGAGTAGTCTACCTCAATCGAACCACTGATTTAGATGAGATTGTTAGTTTGAGACTCCCTAACTACATATTCTGTGTTCCAAAGATAGGAAGGAGGAATGCAAAGATTTAGTTTAGAAATTAAAAAATCGGGGAATCAATTCACAAGTGCGGTCAAACAATGGAGCCCTTGCGCATAGAAACAGCAAGACAATGAAAGAAGTTTAAAGAAACAGAGTGAGCAAGTTAATCAAGAAAGTGATCAGTGTTGTGAATAAGAACAGCAGTAAATCGGAAAAAGTCTAACCGAACAAACCAAAAAAACACTCATTTCAACAAAAGGTAGGCCTACGTAGCGTATGCTTCCGCTTGGGACCTCGCTTATTCCCCAACTGGGAGCGCCAATTCCCGTCAATACAAAAGTTGTATCCACCCGAAGGGGGATGTATCACCTTAGCGCATATACGCTCAAACTTCTTGGAGGCGAAATTTTTAAAAATTGATAGAATATGTACGTAAAAGCTCAGGTTGTACTATAATAAAAGTATACTTTTCCCCTATAATAAACATTTTTAACCTTTCCCCTACAATACCTCATTAACTACCCCCTGGATATCTCTGAATTTTCCTAACAATATCTCTAAATATTCCCGTATAAGACATTCCTAAATTATCCCTATAAAAACCTACATTTCCCCCATAATAGATGTCTCTAGACTTCACCCTCACAATACCTCACAACTCCCCCACCCACATTAAACACCGAACAGAACCCGTGGGCGGTAGCACAGATACCACCAACACCACCACCACCACCAGACGCGGACACCGGAAACCAACGCACGCAAATACCGCATCAAAAGAAACCAAATTTTACCCCAAATATCGCCGGTATCAACAAGTCGCGGAAATACGCGACGTTTTATACGACTGATAAAAATACGTATGTTTTGAAGTTCTCCATTTTTACTATTTTTCGGACATCGAGGAGTCCTCAAATTTAGGCAATAGTTTTCCGAACGTAAAACATGCAATACAAAATTACCAGTAGAAATTTTAAACACTGAAAACACGCTTGCGAATTCGAATTCTAACATTGAAATGAGAATGAAATGAAAGGGCGAGGAACAAAAGGCTATGGAAATGCTGAGAGAAGCAGAAGGCTGAGAGGCAGAAGGCTGAAAGAGAGGCAGAAGGCTGGGAGAGACGAAAGGCTGAGAGAAGCAGATGGCTGAGTGAGACGAAAGAAGGCTGAGTGGCAGAAGGCTGAATGAGAGACAGAAGGCTGGGAGGGACGAAAGGCTGGGAGAGAGGCAGAAGGCTGAGAGCCAAATGTCAAGACAAAGAGATATGACTCAAGAACGTGAAACAATAAAAAATGTTTCCCACTAGAAGTAATGAAAAATTATTGCCACGTATTACTTTGAACAACCAAATGAAACAGATACCGAAATAAAAAATGTAAAAAATCATGTTCACAATTACCGCGTTAACCGAGCACAAAAACACAGGAAAAAAAATTACATCGAACGGTAAACGAAAGAGATAAATAAATTAGTATTTAAGCTGCAAAAAAACGGGGTCTAGTGCGCGTATCACTGATACGGCAGAGATAAGGAAGATACCCTGGTCAGCGTAACGACAGAGACGAAATAGCGACAGAATGCTCTAGAATATTCAGTCATTGTATTGATACGAACTTGTAGATTAAAAATTCTGACGTTAGCTTGGTTTGGGTTAAAACTGTCGGGTAAACTGTGATGATTTAATGGCGATGTGAATCTAAATTAAAGAAAAAAATCGTGGATTTGTCCAATTTAATGGAAAAAAAATTTAGATGTTGACCTAGTTTGAAGAAAATTGAATTCAACCTACTTTGGGGTACATTCGCAAAATGAACTTTTCAGGATAAAATGCGTGGTGCAAACGCGTCAGAGTATCTATGTAAATAAAGCAAGTCTGATTGCCTAGGGGCAAAAGTTGCGTGAAGTAACATTTTGGGGTAAATATTATCACAACCTGAAAAGGGTGAATCTTCTAGAGTGAACGCACTTTGAGGTGGAAATTCATTAAGCAAATATTATCAAGGCATGAGTGCGATTACTCATTTTAGGGTAAAAACATGTGCACAAAATTTGATTAGGGTAAGATTGGCACTACAGACCTTGCACATTCACTAGTCACTGATTACAATGTGTACCTAAACTGGGGTAAAATTTAAAATACTGATGAGATTTGGGACAAAAAAGATTACATAAATTAGCACTACAAACGTCATAACCTCGTCAGCTTCGCCACATGACTTCGTGAGATGTGATCAAAAATCTTGATTGAGTTGTGTAAAATACTTTATATACATTTTTAATATGTACCTTAATACATGGCGAGCCCGCACCACAAATTTTTCAAGTTTATTTCTATCGTGAATTCTATCCAGCATTTTCATTAAATAAATTTAATGCTGCATCTTTGTAGCAAACGCAGGCTTTCAACAAGCAATCGAAAAGATGGACGCGTTCACGTGGAAGAAATATTCAACTAATTTTCTTCGCAAAGCGCACAAGCTGAACGCGGACACAATATCTTAGCCCAATATAAATGTTTGTGGTCTCCGTTACGTACAGCACCGTAAACGTTCCATAAGAATTGTATCCGTTAATGGAAAATGCTAATAAACATGCATTCACAAATATGAAGGGAGGTTCGTTCGTTCTTTGTGAAGGGAAGAGAATATTTCTGCCAACTCATCCCAACAGCGCCAAAGCGAACACACAAAAAAATTATAGAGAGACCTTGCGCCACAACGGGTAACTCTCCCCCTCCCCCACCCCCTCTGTCTCTATCTTCAAGTCCTTCAGTTACCCCCAACTCACCCCACCAAGATGGCTGACCTCCCTCTCCCCCACTTTTCCCAACCTCGATAGCCCACCCACGGCTGCTATTCTCTCAACTGACGGAGAACACAATACAACATTACTTCATACTCCCAACGTTCTCTAATATGACATGCACATTGTTAATTTAAAAATAAAATGTAGATTATAATGGAAATGTAAAATGTTCGCGAAGGCAAGGAGTTAATAGGGAAAGTGAGTCGTCGTGCATCTGGCAGCCGCTCGATGTCAGCAGCTGGCTGATCCAACATGGCGGCGTTGACTCACCGTTTACCTTCTCATGCAGGACTTACAAGATACACATGAATACGTGAAGAATGCACGCCTGCTCGAGAGAAGACTGGTAACAAAACATAATCACGTAAATTTAGGAAGTACTTGGAAAGTTTAACTTAAAGTTACACGTGTTATTCTACACAGGAGTAGTGCTACGCCATTACTACGCCTTCGCGGCAACGAGATTAGCTATTTTCGGAACTCTTCTGTTTCACATTACCTTATTATTCAAAATATTATCAGGATATTATTTGTTGCGATTCGCCCTACTTAACAGTAAGAGTGATCAGTAACAAACAATTCTGACAATATGGATGATCTGCTCTGAGAAATTCCTGAGTTGCAGCAGCGACGCTCGTACGTCCTCCCTCTCTAACACTCAAGTCTAGAATGGGAGACTGGCTGAATGGCGTATGGCTGAACGGCTGTGGACACCATTTCATCAGCCAAGTTGTGGCAGAAATCAAATTTTAATGAGTTAAACATATAGAAGAACGCATAATAATGTTGATGCATAAGTTAATAATATCAACTTTATTTGTGTGAATGAAAAGAATGAAAAAACGAAGACATTGATATGAAGTAGACATTGACATTCAAAGAAAATGACATGATGGGAAGTTCTTCTAATTTTACGGATAACTTGATTTTACGCACAGAACAGATTCTCAAAACTCTCTTAAAAAATAAAGTGAGTGATCAAGTGAGAGTTAATGCTAATATTATCGATTGATATGAATGTATTCGCAATATTATTTACACCATGTAGTTTATCGTTGCATTCACTCATTTTGTATAAATAAAAATTTATCGCAAAATTGGAGTGGAGACAAATAGACTGTAAAATAGATAAGTGTTAATATCACAATAAGCACACACTACATTCATGGTGCATCGTCATCATAAAATGAAATGTTCATGGGTACGAAGTTTTCAAATTTCAAGCCTGAATTTTGAAGATTTTCAAAGTTAACTACAAAGAAATATTTATTATAAATCAACAAGTAAACAGTTAAGTCAAGAAGTAATATTTGTTTTCTCGTTTGTTTGTCACAATCTAGCATAAAATTTGATAATTTTCAAAGGCACACATTTTCTTGAAAAAAAGCGGGGATTGCAGCAGCTTATCATACACCAAAATGGCAGCTCCTGAGCGTTGAACTATTACGCGTTAAATAAATTACCTTCTTTGAACTTTAACATTTCCTGAAGAAAGTTATGCATTATGTGGCGTGAAACATCACATGTGAGGTGCCACTCAGAAATTTACTCAGTAAATGCAGTCTATGCTGTAAATGCAGAGGAACTGTTATGGGACTCCTGCATTAATTGTATTAATAATTTGAATATTTTACGAGCAGCTCCAGAGAATATTTTTTGAAGTATTTCTAAATTAGGAAAAAAAAATTGTGTATGAGGATATATTAATGAGCCCACACGCAGCTGTTGCCTCTCTCTAATGAGCCCACACGCAGCTGTTGCCTCTCTCTAATGAGCCCACACGCAGCTGTTGCAGCTCTATATTAACTAATGTTAAGCAGCTTTATATACAGGGTGGCGCATAAATAACGCACCCTTTTAAAAAATTAATATTAAATAAACAATGAAAGGTATAACGATAGGGTTAATTGCAAACGATAGAGGAACTCTTAAAACTTATTTACATGTCGTATCCTGTCTACAGATACCCAGTGTACATTGCGGTAATAAATCTTTACAATTTACCTTCAAAAGGGTGCGTTACGTATGCGCCACCCTGTACAAACTAAGCCTACACAGCCTTCATTTGGGACGCCCTGCGCCAACCTCCCCCGCAACCAACTCAGGGGCGCTGGTGGTTTCCGTCCGCTTCCCTTCCCTTCCATCGATGTCGTGCGGACGTAGGATGAGAGGCTGAGCTTAAGGGGGTGACATATAACATTTTAATAACATTTTTAATGTAATAACATTTTATTGGAATTAATATGTTTTTTTTCTTTTCTGAGGCGCCTTCCTTGCTGCTGACTGCACCGCTCACCCGCCTGCTCGCCTGACTTCGCTTCCCGGCATTTGTGCTGAGGCTCACCGCTACTGTGCAGGTTTGTGGACTATAGCTTCATGACCAATTGCTTGCCATTCCGTGAGCTGGGTATTTAGGACATCTTTTCCCATGCATTCTTATAACTATACAACTATAATTTACTATAACTTAAAACTTTAATTTACTATAACTTAAAAACTACAACTTCCAATAAATTAAAAACTATAACTTACTATAACTTAAAAACTACAACTTCCAATAAATTAAAAACTATAACTTACTATAACTTAAAAACTATAAATTAAAAACTATAACTTACTATAACTTAAAAACTGCAACTTACTATAATTTAAAAACTATTACTTACTATAATTTAAAAACTATAACTTACTATAACTTAAAAACTATAACTTAAAAACTAAAACTTAAAAACCATAACTTACTATGACTTAAAAACTATAACTCACTATAACGATAATTGTACCTAACCCGAAGATTGAAACTGTATCTTAACTAACTATAATTAACTTTACAGAACACGGGTGCAGTGCTTCCTGTGGCCGCATCGTCCCGGACGGCAAGTCGAACGCCCGCCCGTCTACCAGAAGTCCTGCTCTGAAGAATTGTTAATTTTGTTGCTTGTGTGCTTTTCGTAGAAATGTCGCTGACATTTCTCCCAAAAAACCAGCAATTTTTCCTACAATTGGATGTTCCGTGTATTTACTCTCTTTTAATGATAATGATAACAGTTTTTCTATACTATTATAAATTAGTTTTAGCCTCCCTTACCACAAAAAAAAATGTTGAAAGAAAGGAAGGATGAAGGCACCATTTAGTATGGAGCTTAGGGAACGTGGAATCTATGCACAATGGGTATCACACAAGGATGCGCGCAGAACAGTAAGATAAGGAGAGTTGTGCAACAAGATAAATAGGTGAAGAAGGAAGTCAGAAGTGCTGGAAAACAGGACAGCAGCTAACCCGAAAAAAGATGGTACTTAACAAAACGAAAAATATTGTACAGGGTGGGGCAGAAAAACCTATCCGATTTCAAATCCCTTTTTCTCAGAAGAGGGAGCAGGTAGAGTAGTGGGGTAAAAACCGTTAGAAAGCCGGTTTTATGCCATTTGTCAGTAGTCAACATGCCTTGGTCTGGTGAACATCGTGCTTTTGTTATTGAGCGGTTTATCGAATGCGGCGGTTCGATAATTGCTACACAACGTGCTTTTCGAATTCATTTCGGACTCGGGCGTCATGATCCTGTTCCACATCACGCTACGATTAAAGTGTGGGTGTCAAATTTTAGACAGACGAGTTCAGCATTGAAAAAGAAGTCGCCTGGACGTCCCAGGACAGCAACAGGACCTGAAAACGTGGCCAATGTGAGAGCCGCGATTGAACGTTCCCCGCGTCGTTCGGCGCGAAAACATTCGCTCGCTTTGGCGATTTCCAACCGCAGTATTCGGCGCATTTTGCACCGGGACCTCAAAATGCATCCCTACAAAATGGTTGTTGCACAGGAATTAAGTGAAAGGGATTTTGAAACCCGTACGAACCTGTGTCGCGATCTCCGAGAACTCCCAAACGACGATGTTGTGCTCTTCACGGACGAAGCCCATTTTCACCTTTGTGGTGCCGTTAACAGGCAGAATTTTCGATATTGGAGTGACGAAAATCCTCGAGAAATCCATCAGGAACCCCTCCATAGCCCAAAAGTTACTGTGTGGTGTGCTCTTTCCCGCCTAGGCGTCTGGGGGCCTTACTTTTTTGAAGAAAATGGGCAAACCGTAACGGTCAACAGCGAGCGCTATTGTTTAGAAGTCTTACCTAACTCTCAGCTCAGGACCTCACACTTAACTTACGTCATGTGTCATTACAAACTTACGACATGTGTCATTACAAGCTTACGACATGTGTCATGAAAAACTTACGACATGTGTCATGAAAAACTTACGACATGTGTCATTACAAACTTACGACATGTGTCATTACAAACTTACGACATGTGTCATTACAAACTTACGACATGTGTCATTACAAACTTACGACATGTGTCATTACAAACTTACGACATGTGTCATTACAAACTTACGACATCATAGTTCCCAGGTGTCCGAAATGGGGACAGGAGGTAACCGTCCTGGCGTTAGTATACGTAGGGCCGTGACAATGCGCTCTAATCATATTTTTACATACCTAATAATCGCCCACATGCGCAAGTATGTGATTTTTAATAAATCACATAAATGTGATTTAATACAATGTGTAAATCACAAACACATACATGATGCATGTGATTATTAGGGCTGTGACAATATGATCAGAGCATATTGTCTCAGCCCTTTCTATAAGGCATTTGAAAACCAATGTACAAGGTGATATGTGTCAGCCTTCCTTTATCCGTTACGGAAATGACGATACAGAACAAGAATGTGGCGACACAGCAATGAAACTTGCGTTCACGTGATAAAATTTGCAGATCCATGTAGTCCTAAACAACTTTTCATGTCAAGTTTTACTAGTGAAGGGTAAAGTAGAATAAAAAAGCAATGTCGTATAGAAATTAGGAATGACGTAGCAGAAACACACATAATCATACGTTTCTGTTCATGTGGCTTTGACTTCACGTTTACAAGAAATGAATTTTTAAATGAAAACTAGAGCGTCTTCCAAAGAGCAGGTGTTGAAGAAAGCATTATGGTCATGCCTAGTGAACAAGTTGGCTGCGTTTTGGTAAATGTGTGTACCAGTAAGTATATTGCTCATTTCCGTACCAGTATAAACGGTTAATGAGAAGTCAGTAATCGATTTTCTAATTTTTGGAGCTTTAATATAGGTAATTAGATCGAAATAAACCATTTTTCTTCCATGCACATTCCGTCGCAAATGAGTATTTAACGAGTGATAGCGGTGACGTAATGTAACGTAACTGAATTAATCTAACCTAAAGTAACCTAAAGTAACCTAAAGTCTCCTAAAGTGACCTAAAGTAACGACCATTCGATCGCATTACAGGCGTCGGAAGGGAGAGTCCATTAAGAGTCTTCCCCTCAAACCGAATTTTCCCGCGCTGCAAAGAAAGGAAAGGCGGTAGTTAACCTACACCTATAACTCGTTAAATACTCATTTACGACGGAAAGTGCATGAAAGAAAAATTGATTATTTCGATCTAATTACCAATATTCAAGTAGCAAAATTGGAAAATCGATTACTGCCCTCTCGTTTGCAAATGCCGTATTAACGAATAGCACTTCAACTATTTTACTGCACTTTACGAAAAAAATAGCTTGCTAGGTAATACATTATTTTGCAATTCTGTTTCAAAATTTTTACAATGGTTAGAAGCGTATTCAAACTGTGAAGTCATTTTTGCAATACCGTTTTTTCAAGTTGTAACCTAACCAACTGGCAGCAACCGCGCAAACGCGATCAACGAGTTATCCCATTATCGGCCAAAGTCCTTTCTGAAGGACGTTATGAAATCACTCGCATAGTTTTTATGTTCTAAACGCTTTCTATGAAAGTTCACACCTTAGTGGATTTCATGAATTATTAATTTAACACGTTGCTTTCGATATATAACGTGCTAATTGAAATTTTTTAAATATCTTCTAGAATTAAAGGTATATAATAGACCTAGTTAATGTTCGATATTAGTAAAACTACAAACAACTTATGACTTTCAATTTGAATTGAATATTGAACTTCAGTTTAACCCATCGCGGTCAACGTGTTAAGGAAAATTACCGTAATATTCCGTTCAAAACCGAAATAATTTGGCCATTACTGAGCTAATGTGTAATTGTGTATTGTAAAATGACCTTCTGCGCTAGTGGTTAGGGTTCTTGACTCTACTCTGGAGGTGAGGTTTCGAATCCTATGGTAGGGATGAGTTTTTGTTCAGCTTCGAAGAAGCCTTTATAAACGTAGTCGATGAATGACGTATAAGCGCGTGAATTTAGGGAACAGTCATATTAGTAGCATTACTAAGCCGTGAAAACTTAATTCTAGAAGCCGAAATCTCGCTAAAAGTTCTTGGCCCTTCTATTTACTGTGGGCCTTAGTCTGGAAACTCATTTCATGTGTGGCACGTGTCGACAGTTCAGTTCTTGGAGTATTTAGATCTAACAAACATGCATGTTGTTACGAGTGAGATCTCTGATGCGTATTCTGGTTTCCCTGTGGTGGCTGTAATAAGTAGTAGATGAAAATTGGACTTTGTTTTCTTTATTCTGTCAGCATTTTTCAGTATTTGTTTTCATTATTCGTTTTCGATGTTGTACCCAACATAAGCGCAGGAGAATTTATGCAGCAACTTAGACTAACCCATAGACTAGAACTTTGTACGTTTCCTGCGAAGGGACCCACGGGTGCCACTGGAAAGATTTTCATAATGCTTCTGACCAATCAGAAGTCAAAAATTCAATTTTCATTAATACGTAATCAAAGCTAAATAATTGTACGATTAGTTGATGTTTGCTATTTTCAAATTGCTAACTAAAATTGACTTAAAATTTGAGTTGAATTTTGAATTTCATATTAACCCGCCGCTGTTACGAGTTAATTATACGTCGATAGACATCCGATATCAACGATTTGAAACCAAACCTGCCTCCTGTTGTGACGGTTAGGAAAGTAGAAGCAGAATAATATTAGAAGTCAGCATGACGAAAAAAAAATTTCTTCAATATTTCTAATAATGCAAAGAAAACTGTCTTATCACGAGGCAACGCTGTAAAAAACGACCGCATCAAGACGTATTGTGCTGCGTTATACCACGTTGACTACGTATCGGGCCATATGTGTAATATTAGGTGAATTGCTCATTTGCATACCTGCGCAAATAAATAGTATTTCAATTTTTTCACTACCTTTTCAAAACTGATTTGAGCGCACGAGTTGCAAAATTATCGTGCCATTCTATTTTTCACGTTTTTTAGAAAAGATAAAAATGGATTTGAGTGGTACAGCCGGTTTTTCAATTCTGCTACACTCAATCTAACCGAACCAACCGCACCAGCTGTACAATCGTTGCAAATGTGTTAATTATTTAACCGCGGCAGGTAAAACTGAAGTTCAATCTTCAACTCTAAAGCGGCCCATAGACGATCAGTTTTATTGTCAATGTAATTGACCATGATAAATATTGACAATTTAATTGATCGTCTGTGGGCTTGATTGACGACCGTCAATTAATTGGCTTTGTGGGCAACAAACAATCTCATCAATATATTGAGTCAATGATATTGACAATTGAATTGATCGTCTACGGGCAGCCTAACTTAACGTCAATTGTAGCAAGTAATGTTAAAATTAGCCAACATGAACTGCATCGTGCATTCATTTAGCATTGAGTATTTATGGGAACTGAGTTTGTGCCAACTGGTCAGTCAGCGGCATTGTGAAAATCCCCTCCGTGGCCACCGGTGGCACACGGCGTGGTCAAAGTGTTAATAACTGAGCATGTGCTATCTGTACTCGTGAATAGCAAGTACTACTAACGCAGTGATTTCCAAAGCGAGTGCTACCGCCCCCTGGCGGTGGTGGTGAAGCGCTCAAGGGGAAGCGGTGGAACCCATTTTGGAAAATTTTTATGTATAGCAACTTCATTTTTTCGAAAATTTGCAAGAAAATTTTCCAATAATTAACCACTAGGAGGGCAGCAAAATCTCAATGAGAGAAAAAATTTCTAAAAAGATAAAAAATTTCCTGAGAAGGGGGCGGTAAATAAAAAGCTCCGGAACCACTGCACTACCGTATTATCACTGACATCTTCTTCTATTCGTTAGCATTCTAACGTTTAATTCTTCTATTCTATTCCAGAGCATAGGGTGATCATTGCTAATTTTAATAATTAAGGTGAATGACATTGACGCATTTCTTTTTACAGTAAAAAATGTATTTCAATGCTCGATTTTTTTTTCAAGAGACACTGCTTTGGAGGTAATATTTTACGTGAAGGTGATGGGAAGGTAATATTTTTCATTATAGAGTTAGGGAAGTAATGTCATCACGTAATAGGGGTGAGGAGGTAGTAAATTTACGTAATAGAGGTTGGGAGGTAATATTTTAGGTAATATGAGTGGAGATATAATATTCTAGGTTTAGGGGGTAATGTCTTTACGTAATGGAGGTATGGAATATTTTTAGGTAATGGAGCTGGTGAGTTAGTAGGTAATATTTTCATGGGAATATTCTAGGCAACGAAGGTCAGGGAAGACTTGGCATCAAAGTTGCGAGAAAAGCAATTAATGCTAGCTCCAATATTTCGGCTAAATATGTGATGATGATATTTCAAATAAAAATTTCATTTGAAAATTTTCCCTAGAAAAATTCATTTTGCAAGAATTTCACTCAAAAATGCCTAAAATAAAATCCATTAAAAAATTTAACACACATACAATTTAAATTCAGAAAATCTTTAGTCAGATACTTTACATTTGCAAACTCTACACGCACATACTTTACACTCACAAACTCTACACGCACAAACTCTACACGCACATACTTTACACTCACAAACTCTACACGCACAAACTCTACACGCACAAACTCTACACGCACAAACTCTACACG
>JACJUY010005912.1:0-55484 GCA_014220935.1 Platorchestia sp. MABIK
ACCATCTCTCAACGAAATGCAGAGTGCATACCCTCTGAAAATAGTCAACCGATAAATTGCTAGTAATTATATTTTTAGTTTGTTTATTTGTTTGTTTTTCGTGTTTATATTCTGCGCTTCTGTAATGTTGGGTGTACTGACTTTTTTATCATTTTAATTGCAGACTTTTATGTTGAGAATGAGCCTAGGCTCGAAACGTTCAGAGTAAATGTTTTTAAAGTACTTCTTCTCTATTTCTTTCATAATCAATCATGTTCTACACATGCGAACGAAATAAAAAATAAGTGAATATGTGAGACCCAAGAGTTTTGGTCAAATACGAGGTAAACTTCTCAGCAGTTCTACGATGACGTAAGCCGTTACAAACATTAAATACATTTTTACAAAGCACAGCAATTTGTGGCACCTCACTTCCCGTCACTGACTTATAAATACGGTCGAGTGCCTTACGCAGTGCCTCCGTTGAAGGGTGAACGTTGCTAAGAATTGATGAGCAAAAACAAGAACAGCTGCAAAACTGCGCTTATAAAACGCCACGAGTCGAAAGACATCGCAGATTCAAAGCTCAATTGGGATTTAGCAAGAGTGTATTTTGAGTGAGGTTTGTGATGTTGCTTTTGGAGCGGAATCTATTACAAATCAGGAAATTTTAGCTCTGGATTTAGATGGAGCTGATGCGCGAGACATTGGCTTAAGAGAAGTAAAGAAATTGTCGAAGATGCACAGTATGATAACACAATCTGTTGAGTGGAAGAGAAAAATATATGATAGGGTAAAATTAATCTATCCGTTCATTGGAAGCCGTTTTGGCTACCACGAATAATTAAATTATCAAGAGCACTATAATTATTAAACTATCAATACAAGAGCATTACCATGAATAATTAAACTTTTATTTTCTAGCCAAAAAACTATTGTTCAAAATTATTGACAGCATTCGTTTTCAAAGTATTTACCTGCCGTTTAAGGATCACATCTAGTTTCCCTTACACTCCGGCCACGTCTGAATGACCATTTTCATATAAATGGCAAAGACCTAAATACCCTTAGTAAGACAGTCTCGCTTTTGTCTCCAATAAAAAGGCAAGTTAGATCACAGAGAAAACCTCAACGAACACACATTTTTCATATTGAGGTAGCATGGAAAGCAGCAATCTGGTGCGGAAATGCATTGTGCGTTGGAACAGAGTTCTTCACCTGCAATCGTAGCTAAACATCTCTCGTACAGTAAGTGCTCCTTTAACAATCATTGAGAAACGTTCAATCTCTTGGGCAGTGGTTCTCAAACAGGAGTAAATTTATTCCTAGGGGGTAAAAAATTATGTTGTTGGGGTAAATAGTTGGAGCACATGATAATTAAAAAAAATACAGTTAAATTTAACTTTCTAAAATGAGAGAGAGAATGCCAAGAAAGTGTGTGTGTGTGTGTGTGTGTATTGTATGGCAGTGGTGGGTAAATGGAGAAACACGGAAAGCTCAAGGGGTCAATGATGGAGAAAAGGTTGAGAATGGCTGTCTCAGGACATTATTTATTCAGTGATAATAAATTAATCCATCATCTCTGTATTCTTTCATACCAGCGCTTCAATGGTTCATTATCGAGTAATATTCCAAGAGTTTTGCAAACGTTTTGCAAAAATACAAAAGATACCAAAGGTTTGAATAGATGTAAAAACCGTGACCACCGTCGCTCAACTGCTCCTATTTGCAACGTGCACCGTTTTTACCTTATTGAAAAACATTTTACGCTTAATTTTGCATCAAGTATATCTTCCAGAGATTCTGATACATAAAAGGCACAAATCAACATTTTTATGTTGGTGGGAACTCATCCTCTTTTTTGCATGTATTATTTCGGGTGCACTGTTTATTTAGGCTAAAAAATCTACGGTGAATGAAACGGACATTTAAGTTACTTCTGCTCTTCAATTAGATTCACTTCTATGAAGACATTCAGATATTTTACGAGCATTTTTTGAAATTTTCTGATAAGTGTGTTATACTAAAGGTGTAAAAGAATACGAAGTAATAAATAAAACGTTCTTCTGAAGTTCTAACTCGAGTTGGGCAGACGTAATAGTCACAAGTTACTTTCAGAACCCGTTTTCATTACCCTGATTAAAAAATTCCACGTCTAATGCCATAACTTTGCTTAAGAACTTCCATTATTTTTACTGATTAATTTATGTCATGCGATAGAAATCAACGTACGAAGACTGCTAATGAAATTTTAAAACTAAAAAATTTCCCATACAATTTTTTGGGAATTTAGAGTTGCAGTGGGTGTAAACGGAAGCTGTCGAGCTCTGACAGGCACTCTAAGTAGTCAAAGCAGGTGGATGTCATGGTAAATTCTTCTAAGTCAACTTCGCTACGCTAGGTGCGAGAGCCAAAACATTTTGAACTATGATTCTGCGTGAATGATCTAAAATTATTAACACTTTCCGCTGCCTGATACCCGCGCCGAAATTGTTATTCGTTTTAACTTCCCGTTCTTTTCGTACGTTCACCCTGCTGCACTGTACCGTGATGATGATTTGAATATATAGCCTCTTATGAGTACTTTCAGGATAAAAACAAGCCAGTTTCGGAATGAATTTTTATTTGGGATGTATAATATTTATGGATAATACTTATGAGTTCCTTCATGATAAAATCAATCATATTTGCCCCAGGTTATTATTTATGATGCATAAAGTATTTTATGAGTTTATTCATCATAAAAATTAGTCCGATTCTCTATACATTCTTACCGTTTCACTTTTATCGTATAGCCGCTACTGCTGCAAAGAAGGAAGCGCTATTGCAATGATTGCAATAACGAGCAGACGTGGCTTATCTGATGGTCATAAATTTTCTATTTACTGTTTGTGCAGCCGAATCCAGCACGCATTTATTTTTGATCATCTTTTTGTGGTGTGAATGGAGTGTGGCTGTTTTAAAAGTGAGCCTTGAATTCATTTATTCGATTGCGTTTATGTTTCCAGATTCTCTTAAGATATTGATTTCATTTATAGCCGCCAGCTTGCTGAAGTGCACACACTACAGTTTACATCGTCTTCCTTCTTCTGTGCGGACATGGCTTTCCTAAATCTACTCCATTTTAACATTGATCCTTTTTAAATTGAACGCAGAATACTTTTCAGGGACATTTTTATTTGTTTTAAGTTAAGCGCAACTGGAAAGACTCATCCACTAGAAAGCACTGATTCTGCGAATTAAAAGCCACTTGGTTGCTTGCTCTTAAGAGAATTTTGTGTCGCAGACTCATGGAAAGTCCAAACATTTTGTCATCTTCAAGTTTATGATTATATCATAAAAATCATTGTTTTTTTGAAAAGATGTCGCGTTGAGGGTGATCACATTTTCTTCAATTGTTTGGTAATTTTTCATATCATACAGCTCCGTATGAACAAGATCAAATCGTGACGGTGTTCACAAGATTCATCATTTAACGTTTTCGGTTGTGATTAATCAATCTCCTTTTTTTGGGTGCAGTTCAGTTATGGCGATTTCATTTTGATAAGATTTCCATAAAATTAATTATTCAGTTGAATCGTTAATTAATTAACAATTAATGCGGTGTTAATTAATTAACAATTTGACGCAAAAATTTTCTTCGAACTTTCTCAGATACTTTATATATATGAACTGTATATCTTAAATCTGTGGAAACAGAATACAATTTTTCCTTAATTATTTTTGTATTATGGATACATGCTTGATGCTGTGATATTACAAAAGGTTTTCTCTTTAGTCTAAATATCAGGCAATCGAAAAAATGTTGTTCAAGAAACTGTCCAACAGCGAGGTTTTCAGTTTGTGTAACGTGTTGTACAGACCTTAACGTGTTTTTGCACCGTGTTTGTGTGACGTGTTGTGAAGACCTTAACGTGTTGTTGCACCGTGTTTGTGTAACGTGTTGTTCAGACCTTAACGTGTTGTTGCACCGTGTTTGTGTAACGTATTGTACAGACCTTAACGTGTTGTTGTACCGTGTTTGTGTGACGTGTTGTACAGACCTTAACGTGTTGTTGCACCGTGTTTGTGTAACGTGTTGTACAGACCTTAACGTGTTGTTGCACCGTGTTTGTGTGACGTGTTGTACAGACCTTAACGTGTTGTTTCACCGTGTTTGTGTGACGTGTGTTGGAATGACCTTAACGTGTTGTTGTAACGTGTTTGTGTAACGTGTTGTGGAGTATAAGGGAGAAATTGCTCACTTCTTGTCTCGGAACACACTCGACAGTTTCTTATTTTGAGACAGATTGTAAATCCTTGGATCGATGGGACAGTTGGAGAGGGGACCAAGTTAAAAGTCAAATAAATTCCAAGCCATATTAACCTGAAGTCTTAGCCATAATACTTGGAGAAATTTGTTAGCCACACCACGCGTGACATTTGGCCCCCTATTCGCCAGAATAAACCCCCCTCGACTTCGTTGTAGGGGACGAGACCGAGAGCGAGAGACAATTCCAGCGACAAAACGAGAAGATGAGCAAAACCATTCCAGTTCCGCGGTCCACTGTTACTCTAGCCAGATTTCAGTATTCAAAGTCTGTTACAGAAAAGAAAAAGTGTGATAAGTTATGTCGAAAGTCATCCATAAGATGTGGATTATAATGCAAAAATTGTTCCAATATTACATAGCAGTTAACGATGCCTAAAATGAGTCGATCAAGTGCGGCTGACAGGTCATGTCATGAAAACTGTCATACCAATGTTTTCAATTTTACCATAAAAGTATGAAGAATACCTTTTATGCCGCATATCTGACATAAATCAATGATATCAACCCACAGGAATGAAAGTTAAAGGAAAGTCATGTTAAATTTCCCAGACTTCGTTCGGAAATACTTTTTTTGTACTTTGAAAACAATAAGACGTTGGAATATTTTTTGAAACTACTGAGGACAGGGCAGAGGTGGTAGGTTGAGAGATTACAGATTTAAATGATCAGAGTTCCGAAATTTATGTTTGGTTTTAGGATCGATGGACAGTAAAGTTTTTCATTAAGTGTTTATATTTCTCGAAATGAATTTCATCGCGGAGATGCAAAATGTCAGCTCATATTTGATTCACTGTCTTCAAAGAAGCACAAAAAATAAGAAAACTATTTACGTTACAAGTTATACATGAGCTCATTAGTTACGTCAATGCAAATCAAAGCACAGTATTTCTACTTGATTGTATCATGCACACTTGCTAACGAGTGTAGGTCTTCTCAGGATAAAGTTTTTTTTTCTGTCACGTTTCACATTAAATAGTCAGTGAGAATTAATTATTAGTCAGTTAATGGGGTGTAACCTAAATCTGGCGAACCTTCTTTCTTAATTCGAAGGTCTCTCTCTTACTTGGAGCGTGAACCTGCACAATTCATACTTCAAGTCCCCATTCGCTAACCTCGGGTCACTATATAGCCTCTCTTACATCACTAAATCTCTACAAAACGGCTGAGCTAGTTGGGCAATGAACTCGGGTCTGCACGAATGCAAGCCTCAAATTCTGCGCCAGCTGACGTGGGCGTCGGTCATTCCGACAGTCGAATTCCAGCGTTGATTACAAGGCAGCAATCTAACAGCTTTCTCTTATCATGAATGCAAAACATTTGCTTCTGTGTGAGCCCTCATCTTGTGTGGGCAGCAACTACTTTTATAATGCATGTGGTTCCAGTATAATGAAGTTATTATTTCGTTCAGTAATGACGGATTATATTCTCCGGTGCACATGTGCTCACATTTATTTCTATTTCATTGTGGTTCTCACAGTATGATCTAATTGGAAAAAATAATTCCAAGTTGGAAATACACTCTTTTCAAAACATGCATATTTTCAATAGTAAAACAGAGGTGAACTGTAAATGGGATATAATGGGAGACTAATAAAGACCGCGAGAAAATATTATGAAGGACCCAGCATAAACACGAATATTTTGATGGGGTTCAGGGTTCTACCACGAGTGAGTTTGTTTGTCGAATAACAACAGTTGAATAATGAATTCATTCATACATTATATAATCCAACTGACATTAGATATCCATTCATTTACTTTCGGTTGAATAAAATTAGCAATACCATGCAAAACCATTTATTCCCTTAAAAATAAGAAGGCAGACAAGATTTAAATGCGGTGTTTGCACATTATCAGCTATGTTAAGATATCATGTGTGAAATTGCGAAACAGACAACGGTGAAAGAAAATAAAAAACAGCAACTATGAAAACGTGCCAATTAACCAATACAAATTAAAAATGGTAAAAGGAAAAAGCATTAGTTGGATACTTATTAACACAGCTCATCTAGTAATTTTGGAAATGAGAGCTTAAAATAAGTTTTCAGTTTGATGCGGAATTTAAATATTACCTAAAATTGTCCCTTCAACGTTTTAACTCAATTTCTGAGACAAATCGCTTAGCAGTTATTCAAACATACTCTGTTCTGAAGCGAATGGAGCAATAAATATGGGTAGTTTAAATATAAATCTACTTATACCCATTATACAATTCGATTGCAAACTTTACTGATGCAATCCACACTTCAAGTACGTGGTCATGGTCGTTGGACTTATTGCGCTGTATCCTTTTAAGCTGGACAAAGTTAGTTAGTCTTTTAGAAAGTAAACGGTTTAGTTTCAAGTGGTTGTCCTTCATTTCCTATAAAAGAAATTAGTATTGCCTATTAAAAAATTTTCAATTCGACCATTAATTTCCAACATGCTCCTGATATTGCCGAAAAATTGTTCACATGTATCGACAAGCCAAACGAAAGCTCTACTACGACTGCAGTCTGGACTACATGCCAGTACACAGCCGAGAGAGAGCTATGCTATGCGACTGCAGCCTCAAGTAAAGCAATTAGGCGGCACTTGAAGGATGCTGCAACTCTTATGGGCTTGGCATTACAGGCAGCCTGTGCTTTTGAAGATGTTGGATGGATGGGAGTAGTTCCCTTTTATGGCTAGCTCGTGTTTCTAGAAAACAGAATTCGATGTTCGAAACGAGGATGGTCGTAGTCCGGGAGTTCAATTTTTTTCACGACGGAATTCATATCAAGCCATCTTAAGCATGACCGACCGGGTCCAATTGAGAACTTGTTGAAGCGAGTGCTTTCTATTGCTGAACGGAACGTAGAAGTTACAAGCAACGTATTCGCGTTAGAGTGCTTTGAAAGGAAACAGCTTTCGAGTTTCTGGTTTGATGTCTTGGTGGAGTTTACCGATGCCGGAACGCTTTCAGAGTTCGGCTCGATGAATGAAAAAAAAAACAGAAAAAGTTTCACTCGAAAATCAAAGTAAAGCAAAGTTTGTCTTAGAATGACGGAAGATTTTATGTCGTGGGATCGTTATAGGAACATGAAAATATGAGCATACAAATGCACATAAGTGAAATTAGTAGTCTATGTACGTCGATGACTTGGTTGGTATTTTGGAAATCAGGGTTGCATCTAGAAAGCAATAACAATTTATTTGAAGATAAACATATGCAGTGATTTAAAAAATGTTAGATTTAAAGTGGTGAATAATGCTGCAAGGGATTTTTCAGCTATTCAACTGATCGAAATTAGTAAAACATGTTTTTTACAACATTTTCAAACACAAGCAGATGCACCTGCGAATGTGTTCTCACGGTCTAAACTACACAGCGATCTCGTCCCCGCTACTTGAAAAGATTGAATTAATTTCATTTAGCTGTTTGATATCCTTCATATATAATGATGAAAAATATTATTTCCATACGCATGGGTGTCTATTTCGCAGCATTCACGCAGCAGCTGCAAGACATGTTGTAAAATACATTCTTTGACTTACTTAATTACTCACAGTTGACTGCATTAAGAGAGGCGTGAGAGAGTGAGTTGGAATTGATGTAGAAATCCAAAATTGTGTTTAACAGATTTCGTTCCGAAATGCCTTTTTTTCTGCTCGGGGAATACTATAAGGCATGAGATTATTTTTTAAATAACATTATTAAATTGGTTAAACACTCTATATAGGGAAAATTTGAGCAAACATGTCCTAGTACGTCGGCTACTAGAATGATTCAGAGAGAAAAATAATTTTTATGTCGCCATCATGTTTTATGATCAGTCGTCATTTCTATATTAAGTAGACTTTATGTTTGACAACTCTTGGCAACGAGTTAAAAATTGTTCTTACCGTGACATCCCGAACATGCTGGGGGTGGGAGTTGAATAGAGTAGAAATTATCTTTCGTTACGGTGAAGCAGTTAGAATGACATCTAATCAGTAACAGATATTATCACGTTGTAATTATCAGTTGGTGTATGAAATTCTGTCATGGTTTTGAATCACAGAGCTTACAATGTTTACCCTTACATGAATTTATTTCATAATCATACTTCAAATGAGAACTAAAGATCAAGATGAACAGAAATGTATACTAGTCAAACTGATCTCAGGATTGTTCAACAAGAACACCCCCCTAAGTATATATAAAATATATATATACAAATAACTCTGAAAAGGATTTTGGCCATCATCGCTAAATGTTCTCTCAGCAGCAGCAGCACTTGAGAACCCCCGAAATTCTGCGTAGTTTTGCGCACCATCGCAGACCAAAGTCAGAAATGAGCCGGGGAAGTAAAATCTTGGGATAAGCCGTAATCATCTTTCCGCGAGTAGGAGGAAGATAGATCGTAAGCCCGAGACTTAGGGTTCATGCTGAGGAACTGTTTTGTCGGAATAACCGGTTTATCAATGCTGCTAAAACAGTGGAAGCTGGGAAAATTTAGAATGTCAAAGCTTTATTCTTAGATTTATTTCTGTTTCAGGAAAAAAAGCGCAAACCAGAGGATTTTTAGCAGCTTTTACTTGAACCACAATTGAACCAGTAACGAAATTGCTGTCTGGATTTACACCCAAAAAATGAAAAAAGACTAAATCACACACAACATCCAGTTCATTAAATGCTGCAGATGCCAACAACTATTTCTTCACAGAAAATAAGATTAACACGTGTGCTTGCTGGAGTAGGGATTTGCTATTTTGCAGCGTCTTCTTTGTGTTAAAATGTCGAGAAAAGGGTCGCCCTCCAGACATGGTATGGGATCGTTGAGAGCTTTATGAATGTGGGACAATTTCTCCCAACGTTTCTTTGGCCAATGATTTGAGGGCTCCTGGTTTTTCAGGTTAAGTTTCTGAAAAATGAGAAAAACTTGGGATTGTTCGAGGCCTGTGACATCTTTTCCCGGCGTTCGCTTCCTCAGTGAAGTCGAGGCGATTAATGATCCTCTAAATCAGTTGTTCACTTCGAAGAACTTTGCTGTATTTTCTGAAATGATGCGTGAACGATTTTCAAAACACAAATATACATACACACCGAACGAATTAAGGTCACCTTTTCTAATGCAAATATGTATTTGAATCACTGAGTTGACATGTGCATGTAGAAGTAGAGAAATTTACAATGAAGGTGTACATTTTATAATAGCCTTTCACAAAACATTAAATTGACACGTTCTTCAACAAGTATTGCTCTTTTCTAAAGCCTTTCTTTACTTCCTCATAGTTTATCTTGATAATAAATAAACGCTCAATATTTAGCAAAATGTACGGTATTTAATAGTAAAACGGCGTAGATATGTACGTTATTCTGCTGTGCTATAAAGTTTAGCAATTTTTGGGTAGCGCAATTTTTCTATCTAATTTCTCTGAAATAAATTGAATAACTTTTGGATAACCTCCCGAGCAGCGTGTGCTCCAGCGATTCTAAGACTGATGTAATTGGTATTCAATTAAATTACTGCCCTGTTTTACTTTTGGTTTCAGTAGAGATACAGACTCATTTTTTGGGCTATTGGGGGCATAAAATGATTTGTGGAATTTTGCTTGAAGCTCACATCACAGTAATTTAAACCTCTCAGAAATGAATGAGGATTTATTCTGCTCTGCTTCAACCATATGGATGGGCTTGCAACTACAAGTTTTGTATCATAAGTGTTACAAGATATTAAATCCTCACAAATCAACCAGTTGAGTTCACAGCTGTTCGTAGACATGTTTTTTAGGCTTTCATTTCACGGTGTGTTGAACTCCACTAGTTAATGAGGAACTATATTGATGTAAAATTTTCTTAAGACTCACGCCTTGACTGAAGATGACTGAACACCTACATCGTTCTATTACACTACAATGACGTCAAAATCATTCATTTTTGTTTTTTCATTTCTTTTGAGGAGATTTCACTTTTTTTCAATACAATGAGCTACATATCAACACAGTCTGCAGTCGCTTGAGCTCATATCAAAAATGGCTACAGTGACTGGCATAAACTGAGTCTCTAAATAATGATTTTCAAACGTAACACTCGTTTGAAAACAGAATGTCTCTTTGAATCGTAATAAAGCTTTGGAAGCGTGTCAGCGTTAGTCAACCACGAAAGTGATGTGCGAAAAGATGTTGAAAAAACATAATATAATAATAGTAATAGTTATACCTTTGGAGAAGATTGTGACCATAATAACACCTATGGATAAGATTGGGACAATAACAATATCTTTGGATAAGATTGTGACAATAATAACACCTATGGATAAGATTGTGACAATAATAACACCTTTGGATAAGATTGTGACAATAATAACACCTTTGGATGAGATTGTGACAATAACAATACCCTTGAATGAGATTGTGACAATAACAATATCCTTGGATAAGATTGTGGCAATAACAATACTCTTGGATAAGATTGTGACAATAACAATACCTTTGGATAAGATGGTGACAATAATAATACCTTTGGATACAAAATACTTAACTGTACTTACTATTCTTTGAGTTGTTTTTACATGCCCCTAAAACATGTAAATAATGAGAGATTTGTCCCACTAAGCGTGCTGTATATTAGCTACTGAATGGATTGCCTTATTGACGAGCAACGCCGACAATATAAATAACCTACAAGATCACCGTAGAATATATGTTAACGCTGCTTGGTATATTAAATCTAGCCGACATTAAATCTATTGTTCATCTCACTTCAGGGAACAATGAACACTTCCCGCGTGAATTAAATATACTTCATTGATCGCTCAGGCTATCGTAAATGTAGAAAACGTGGAAGTGGGTATTGCATTATTCCAATACCCAATAAGTACTGCATTATTCAGTGAGTGAAGACGCCAGAAGAAAATATGAACAATTTGAGTATCTGCTGTATAACTCTGAAGGTCAACTAGTTTTTTTTAATGCATAAAGTAATATTTGCAAAAGAGTATCCAGAACCATCCAGAACCTAGTTTAGATATGATACTTTGAGGATAGAGTTATCATAACAAAAGTCTTGAACAAATACAAAACACAGCTAAAATCGCATGGCTTGCTGAAACAGAAAAAGTAGAAATGAACCACATCTCGACATCTCCACGGTAACACATTAAAAATGTCTATATTTTCAGTGAATCTACAAGTTAACGATTTGAACACAACCAATATTCTGGGACTGAATTTCATATCAGAGGGTTTCGGAGGAATAAAGTTCGTCTAATGACTGCGACGGACGAGCTCATTCCGTTACTCACACGAAAAATGCTCGCTCTGTCGTCGTACCCATGCTATAACGTGCGAAACGTACGGCTGAAGAGTGCGAAACGAACCTGAAGTTCCAAAATTACGCACTAATGCGCAAAACTCACTAAATCCTCAAATGAAATCTAGACCGAGTTACTGGTTATGTATTGTATTTAGAGAGGAATGCTGGAAAGAAACGTTGAACTCCCACGGAAGGGATGAGGTGTTGAGGCTGTCCCTTATTTTCGTTTAAGAAATGGCATAAACTGTTTAAATTAATAGATCTATAAGAAGAGTCTTGTGTAATCCAAACGGGGGAGTTTCCCTGACATCCTGTAGTAGACGCTGGAAAATCAGGCCATTGATTTAAGACTCAAGTCTTCTCAATTTGAAACAATCCAGCATAGAATAAAACGGGCTTGTGTCAAATATGAAGTTTGACATGCTGAACGTGTGTAAAAATAATCACACATTGAAGCTAATGATTGAGAGTGCGTCACCAATACCGTTTAATTTGATAATTTATGAATATACCTCGCTTTCTCTATCTATGATATCAGTCTGTGTCTAGAATACCAACATTAGACTTTTTCCTCCCCTTTCATAAGAATTTGAATAAATAACCAATGTGGTTTGTTTTACCGTTCCATTTTCAAACATAATAAAATATTTACAGCACGATCACTAAAACGCCTGAAACGGACTCCCTGGTACTCTTTATATGTTGAATTATTTAGTGGTAATGATACCGTAGCTCTAAATTCTGATTTAAATCGCAGCGTTATTTTCATTTATAAGAGGAACTGATTTGAAATTGAAAACTGTAGTTTTCAAAAACGCCGAAAATTTTTATGGAAAGGAAGTTGTTCTTTGAAAACTAAATGAATACATTTGATTGCCTTGGAAAACGAAAGAAAATGGAATCAATCGATTTCATGGTCAAATTCTAAAGCCACAGCAATCCAGTGAAATTCAATATACAGTTATCAATACACCGTGTTTAATATCTGTACAAGTAAATCCTGTAGTCATGGAGGCTTAAACAGTGTTATTGTCTATTCGAATCCTATAGCTACATTTTTGAAGCTTGATATTTTGCATCTAGTAGCCGACGGAATAGAATAGCGGAATAGACGCGCGTGATGAGCAACAACTTCAAAAGAATAAAGCCATTCGTCTCTTAACCCAGTGTTAATCTGTGTAGCCTGAATACCTGAGTGATCGTAAAAGCGACATCTGGGACGGTTCTTTCACGCTTTTGTAGGTAGTTATTCTGAATAGCACTAGGATTTCATTCTATCTCGGGCAGCGTTTGCTTTCTATGGTTGACGTGAATGCTCACTGAAAAAGATTTTTCGGGTCGCAATTTTGTTTGGATTCTTATTTGGTAGTGTGTATATTGTGCTTGGTAAGACAGAAACGAAACAGCGTTGCGGTGAAGATTATATTGAAAGCTTTTTAAGCTGGAATTTCTGCAAAACAAATTCCCGAGTCATCAACTTACGGGTGAATTTTCAGAACAGCGATATCATGCAGAATTCTACACGAGGTTGGACCTAATATTTAATTTAATTAGTATTAAATATTATTACTAATAATATTCAAGAATTAATGGTTATTTTTTTAATGTACTACATTGATATTTATAGAATATCTGGGGGATCGGGTGCTTAATTGAACGATTGTTGATGTCAGTGACGCGGGTATTGTCAAGCGTTCGAATCAGGAAGGCATTGGTGAGAATGAAGATCGTATCCATGGTTGCAGCATCTGTATTGGCTCGCGTTTAAAATTAGAATGTTTTTGTGCCAATCTGAACAGTGTTTGTTATTGGGAAGTAAGGCTTTGGCATCCGCCAAATTTTTTCAATTTAAATGTGCTTTAAAATGATTCAATGTAAACGATGGGTTCACAATCACGAAGGAATGAAGTGACGCACTTCAAGTTTTGAAGTTCTTTGGTGAGATGTAGATATTTTTCTGAGTTCAATCTATTTTAAGGAGTAAAATTGACACATATCTAGTTCTGGCGAGAAGGGTTGCTGTACTTGAGGTAATTCTTTCCGATTGGAGTAATGAAATGTGAAAACTGGAAAAATCGGAAATTAGATCATTCGTGAAAAGTAGACACTATATTCCCAGAAAAATCAAAATGGTTAATATCATTAATAGTTTCCCTTACTTTGCTCTGAAATTGCTAACATTATACGATTTAATTTTAAAATAAATTAATGCCAGAAATAGAGGTTCACTAAAACAGGCATCAGTGGGATCCCAGACAAGATCCAATCAATAACCACTTAGATCCATTCACCATGGGCTCCGCTGCTCGTTGAATTATCTCTCTCAAATAACACAATCGTATGTAAGGGCACCGCGTTAGCAGCGTCCTCCACTCAGCTTTCATTCAAAGAGCAGTAAATCTTCAACTCGTTGAATCATCATTTTCATAGAACACGAAATTAGTGTTCCACGTTAACAGTGTACTTCGATCAACATGGATTAAAAAAGCAGTACAACTTCTACTCGTTTAATCATCATTAAAAGAACACGAATATTAGTGCGCGTCGTGATGAGGGCTCAGATAAACATGGATTCAAACAAAAGTCAAACTTCTGCTCGTTAAATAATCTCTCTTGAAGAACACAAACACAAGCGCGCCGGGTCAAGAGTGGGCTCCAGGAAGAGCGTGCCATGCTCACAATGCTGCCGTGGAAGAAGCACCTCGAGCTGCCGGTAGCCTTGCTGGCATCGATTGTCTGATGGGCCTCGTGACCGCTCACACGCCGCTGCTGCAGAGCCGCGGTGCAGGTGTTGTGCTCTGCCTCGTTTCGTACATCACGTCACTGCCACTTGTGCGCTATTGGTGTATGAGTGGGAGTTGAAGCAGTTTCTCTGGTGGGTATAGAAAACAGGAAGATAGGGAGTCGGCCTCGTTTCGTACATCCCGACACGTCACTGCCATATGATCGGTGTAAGAGTGGGAGTTGACGCAGCCTCTCTGGTGGGGATAAAAACCGGGAAGATGGGGAATGAGATAATAAGAGAAGCTCTTTTACTAATTGAGCTTGCATTTGGCTAACTCATACTTTCTATTTGAGTGTAAGAAATTGAAAGTACGCTGCACAGAGTAATTGAAAAAAAAAACGATCAGCAATAATGTGCTTATACACACATCCGAGCGATGTATAAGCGGAGGAGATAGGAATTTTTGAACAGAAAAACAACCACAGCTTTTATTTGACCTAAAATATCTTACTAGAATTCCCTTCCTTACATAGATAGTCGTTGATTTCTTGCATGATTTCGTGAAATGAATTATACCAGAATTTTACCGAATCTCTCATTTTGTCTGACAATTTACAAATTATAATTCGTTTTCTTTTAGGGTTAATCGTTATTGATTCAATAAATTAACATTATTAACATTAACATTCAATAAGGCAAACTATTTTAAGTTAGATTAGTGAGGCTAGATAAAATCTAAATAGAAATTCTCAAACAATTGTCGTACCAAGCGATTGTCCGAAGTGAGGAGATAATTTTCCTACTGGGGCCGTTTTCCAGGAGAGCAGTTGTCTACAGGGCTATTGCCCTACAATCTTTTGGATCATCTCACCTCGTAAACGAGGGACGTAAACTAAAAAAGATTAGTTTTAGCCTATGGAATCCAACTTCTTACTTCACTAATGTACAAAATAAACGGTTAGTCCGCACAACATCGCTTTAGTAAATGAACGACGCAAACGATAAAGGACTTTGATTTTGTGTCGCTTCGTCCAAACGTCTCAAGACCAAGTAACTAGAAGACAACGTCACTCGGCCAGGGTCAATGCGCAGCTGAGTCAGCAAATTGGAGACTCGGGGACCGAGCTCTTGTTCCGTATCCCGGCTACCGTTTGGTGGGTAGAAAAATTTTGGGGTTTAAAAAGAAATGAAACGGTCATTTGGTGTATAAAACAATACTAAGAATCTGTGACACATGAAAAATGAGTGACGAAATGAGAAGCAATGATGCCATGAAATAAGATGTGAAAATGTCCTTTGTTCCCAGGCTGGAAGGTGTTGCCAGGGATGAGAGTAAAGTTGAGTGCTCCATGTAGTTTATTTACAAAGGGTGTGACATCCATTCATCATACCCGTGTAAATTGATTGTTTCGAGTACATCGTTGAAATCAAGCGAGTTTTATACGTCTCTTCAGTAAGTAGTGTGGAGCTGTAGAGGAGAACCGTCATCGAGGAACGGAGAAAAATGCCATCTGAACGCGGCACAGTCAATAACCCTGAGGCAAATGGCTGCTTTCTAGCCATTCCGACGTAAATAATTGCGCGCACGTGCTTCTTGTCGGTGAATTTAAGCGGATCAGCTTCTGTGCGCTTATCTTCTTCACCATGGTAACAATCTTGAAGAATGATGGTACAGGCTGTACGCCCCACTTGCACATAAATCACACTACCAATACCCACAGGGATATTATTAAATCACTAACATCCCTGATAAATTTAAGCAGGAAACAAGAGCTGTTGCTTCTATGCTACGGCGATTTAATATCGGAAGATATTTCCCACCTCTTCCTTGCCATTCTGTATTCTCTAGCAAAGTTCCTGACAAGCTGTTGTCTTCTCAAAGTAATTCTATGAATTCGACGAGCTGACGACCCTTGAGAGAAAATTGTCGGAATAAACGGTAGCGTATTCCAGCATGCTGTGTTTTTTTCTACATGCTCCTTGTTTTTTAGGTCAGGATTTCTTGCTTTAGCCAACAGCGCCATCATGAGCTCAGCATCAAAACTCGTCCAGCTGAACGGAATTTGGGCCATCATTTATTTTCAAACGGGCGAAACATTCTCATAACTCTTTGTGGGTCATTTTACTCAGACTTAATTAGTTTCTCTGTAATTTACTTAAAAGTGTATTGAACTTTAAGTTAAGAGACAGAAAAAATAATGTATAATCGTGAGTTGCGCATGGCTCGGAGTGATATGACTGTGACAGATATGACTACCAGTCTATTTAATACAAAGACATTGTATTGGAACATTTTTGATGTGAATTACTTTTATTTTGGCGTCGAACATACACCTTAATTTGCCAGGAATCCGCTAGGTCTTGTCCTCACCTGGAATTAGTTTTAGAAATTTAACAGAGTGAGATCTTTCTTTTAATCAAAGAATTGAAAGATTGAATACAGCATTTCACCACAAGCCCGTACATTCTTGCAAGAAAGAGAAAGAAAATATACAACATATAGCAACATTAGTTATGAGGCTCAAGTGAGCAACAAGACTTCTACTGTACAGCAACTTAATGGGAGATGAACAAATTTTGCTCTAAACTAAGGTAACTAACTTGAGTACTTATGTTTCTAAGTGGAAACGAGTTAAGCTTATTAGATAAATGTGCTCATATGCAGGTGAGAGAAAGCTCTGTTTCACATTCTAGTGAAGTCTTTTCTCCATTAGGTATTTTTTCACGGCAGCTTCAGAGTTATAGGTTGATCCTGCCTAATTTTCACCGTGAATACGACAATTTTTATTTGATTTTTTTATCTGCTTCCACCATTTATTTTACCTATATTTATTTCTCCCTTATTAAGTAATTTGAAATCATGTGAGCTTCAAGCGTATTTTGTAGAGCAAGTAGATGAGGGTGTCGCAAATTCAGGAGCTTTTGAGTTCGAGAACATGGCACCATGGAGCAAAACAGACAAAATTTGAATAAAAAAGTGAGTACAAACATCGTTCTAAAAGTTGCCTATATAATACGTATAGCTTTCGAGTTCATCACGACTCATCTTAAGTATGTGGCATTAATAATAAATTTATCATTTATTCGGAATAATAATTTATGAAAACTAATGACATGAATGTTAGAGCAAGTCTTCATCTAGAACATAGACAGGTAAAGATGAGTTCGTTCCGTTCAATGTCGGTTTAATTTTGTGAATGTACATCCTTTTTTATTAGTCTCACAGTTCCTGCCTATCACCATGAACAATGATTTTGAAGTTACTTTCTGAAATAGGGCGACCAGTTGCCAGTGAGTGGTCCCTAACACAGCTTTGTATACTGTTGGCAGACACATTACCAGTACTATCCCTCTGTGCTCTGGTATGTGCAACACTATTTCGTGAGTTGTTTTCTCACAGTATGCAGCAATTTACTCACTGTGCTATGTTCATACAAATTGGCACGAATATCAAGCGTAATAACGCTCGAGTGAAATTTTTGTACATGAATTTTAAATACCAAGCGTACTAACGCTTGTGTGAAATTGCAGCATCTGAATTTCAAACATCAAGCGCACTAACACTGGAATATAATTGAAGCCCTTGAAGTCGAGTTTAACGTTGGCAACTCATGTGTTGCAGAGTCGTAGTTGGTTCGTGTAAATACGAGAGCGCACGCTGCAGCTGGGTCGAGAAGTGGTCATCCTCAAGCTGCTCAACAGCATTTCTGGGCAGCACATCGATGTTAGAATTTCACTTGGTCTCAAAGACGAGCTCAGAAAATTATGAAAGACATTTTTCGTCAGACATGAATGTCAATAATAACTATGTAGCGGATAGAATTATCCAGAATGGATTTCAATGACAGTTGTGTAGCGGAATAAATCTTTGACCAATTTTTAGTGGAATGAACATCATGTTTTGTGGTGCTTAACGACACATAAAAAAACAGTACACCCCGATGTGGAATAATAATAAATAAATCGTAGTTTAATTTTTATTGGCAAAGATTTTGTTGCTAAATTCTAGATTTTCTTTGCCTTTTAGATCTCTCAGCTCCTACTTCTAAAATGACCAATAATGAAATACGCCTCTCAAATTAACATTTTAATGAACAAGTTCCATAAAAACACATAAATGATGAATATCCAGAACTTTTTGAAGGATTTTCAGCAATGATTCATCTTGCTCGTGACGTTCTCTTACAACTGAGACAGCTTCTAGTATTTACACGCATTTCGTGCTATTCTGAGTCGCTCGACCTGAAATAAAAACTTTACCCATTTTGCGCTAGCAAAAGTTAATTCCAAAGCACTCGAAAACATTCGGTTGTGTATCCCGTATTAGATTTTCTACGCAACTTTATCTCAAGTAAAAAATCCTAGGGAGTTGTGTAGACGCTCAGGAGTTGCAAATGGATGCAATGCATGAAGAGTGCTGCAGTTCTGTCGCGTTATCCCCTTTAATAGCAGCCAGACATGTCGCTAAATTTCATTGTGGCGTTGCAAATTGCTTGACTTTCCACCTTTTTTTAATTGATAGTCTCTTCGCTTTCATTTTCTGTTATACAAAATGAGACATAAAAACATTGATAGTTAGTCGGCAAGTACGCAGCCACTGATTTTGAACGCTCATTTTCTGAATACATTTTGCTTTTTTGTGAGTGACCAAAAAGTTGCTGTGCCGTGAATTGACACATATTGTCTTCTGCATGTACTGTGCGTTGTTTGAAGTACTTGTGTGTATTTTGCGTGCATAAGCCTTATTCAAACATAAGGTTTACACAAATGTGGGGTCTACTCAATTTGAATCGGTATTTTAAGTTTCAAAACGTTCTTCAAGTTTAATTCCTTATTCAAGTCTGAGTTGTTCAAATCAAAGGTTTGCTTGAATCAAAGTCGTTATAAGTTAACTTCTTGTGCGTTTCATCAAAATCTGATTCCTCAAAAAATGTTAATCCAATTCTTTCCAAGCATCGCATAAAAAAAGAGGGTATTGTTCTTTGAAATATTTTCATCGATTTTTTCTCGCGTCTCTTGAAAATGTTATTTCTCTAATAGTTCGCTTGAACTTTTTGTGCGTTAAATGAATACAAAGTTACTTAGAGATTGATCTATAAGAGAACGAGTGCGAAAGCCTACAGCATTCCAGCATGTCGTTCGTCCCTGTAAGCTGATGAAGAATCCAAAAGATAGAACGGTAATATTTGGCTCGATTCAATACTTCACTTAAACAATGCATAAATTTACTTTTCGATTAGACTGTAAAACGTAATCACTGAGATTTAATTTATTAAGTAAAAAGAAATACAAGTATTATAATAAAAACTTATTAGAAGTGATATTTCAAGAAAAATTCCGGGGGTAAATTCTGTTAAAAATTTAACTCTGCTAAATATGTGCTGTAAATATCCAACTTTTATCCAAATAATTAGGTATATCACGTTTGCATAGCAACTTTAAAAGGAAAGATACAGCAAAGAAGTATTTTAAAAACATTTTGTTCGAACGTTTCGTTCGTGTCCGTGTTTCTGAAAAGCGTCAGCGTAGTAAGTGTTTGAAACCTTGACCACCGCATTCCTATTTCATTGCTGTCCATTTGCTATTCTCCTTTAGCCTGTTCAATACATGAATTTTTCGTTATCTTTGTGAACTGAACTTATGTTGTGTCTTTGTATTTTGCAGATCTCGTTGAGAATGAGCCTAGTGCTCGAAACGTTCGAACAAAATGTTTTTAAAATACTTCTTTGCTGTATCTTTCCTTTTATCCAAATAATGATCAAAAGAAAGTAATTTTCTGTGAGAAAAGTTATTCGCTAAAGAACAAGGCAAAAGAATTTATTAGTGCACTTGAAATTTATTTAGTGACGTGGATTGAACGAAGTAACCAAGGACATCAAAACACGCGAACTATTTTGAGAGAGAAATACCCTCAAGTCACATAAAATTTTCCAAGAGGCAGTCGGTCCCAGCGACAACGAAAACAAGAAGAAGAGGCGTATTGGAAACAAGTGTCATTTAACCAAAAAGTAAATTGCAAGTTGCCATTAAAGGCAGAGGAAATGTGAAATTTAGTACGCTGCAGTGAGGATAAACCTTGCATGCCTCTGCGCAGAATTTTGCACAATCAGCACACTGTATAACGCCTCTGCGCTGTATAACGCCTCTGCACTGTATAACGCCTTTGCACTGTACCATATGCGGGAGAAAAATTGCAGCGAAGCGGTTGCCTCAAACTGCAAAGAACATCCCGAGTCCACAATAATAGAATTCGAGTGCTGCCATTCGAGTTACGGAAGGGCGTGGTGCGAACGATTTCATACGTAGAGCAAGCGGATACTTTTGTGTAAACGATGCTGCAAAATGACGACGACGTCCAAGATTGAAAATGGTGCCCAGGTGTTGTGTGTGGTGAGTTCTGCTGAATTGCAAGGGACGACAGCAAAACGTTGGCTGACGAGGACGACAGCGTAGCGTTAGCTGACGAAGACGACAGCACAACGTTAGCTGACGAAAACGGCAGCACAACGTTAGCTGACGAGGACGACAGCACAACGTTGGCTGACGAGGACGACAGCACAAAGTTGGCTGACGAGGAAAACAAGAAGAACTAGGCCAATGAGGGTCGCCCGACACTGGTGGAAGTCTAGCACGGCACCGATAGGGCACGATAGAAGCTGCAGAAGTTAGATTACTGAGGCTCGAGTAACAGAAAATCGCATCTGAAAACGTCTCACACAAGGTGCAACTTTGATTGTGTCGATGTAGACGTGCTTACTCACTGAATGGCTACAACTATGGATGAGGAAATTAGGAGGGAGTAGTGAGAAATTCCAAGGAATCAAGATTCAGATGAATTTAATCGGTTCAAACACGTGAGTGAAAATTCGTTTCCAGTTTATCATTAGACCGCTTTAGTCAATAACAGCAGGAAAACACGATGCTGCTTTCTAGTTTTAAAGTTATTTACTGTATCGTAGTTTATCCTAACGTGAATGTGACAGCCAAGTTTGGAAGATCTATTGAAAGAAACATTTTTCCAATAGTTCTAAATTAATTCATTTTGTTCGTTGTAAAAACTATAATTCCTAATTTCTGTAAACATATTCTTCAAACTCGGCATCCGTAAGCTTAAAGCACCTTACCAACGATCTAGTAATCTTTTAATATAATTAAAAATTCATCACACCTCTTATAAAATAATTAACAGACCATCATAACTCTTCACCTAATTTGGATAAATTATCATGCAACATTTCCGGAATCAAAGCCATGTTATTGTGCAAGTAAATAACTTCTTTGTAGAATCATTGGAAGTTACCATTCGGCTAATTATTTTGAACATTCAAAAACAAGATATTCACTTCATCATTAAGGAAATGTGGAACAACGCAATTTTTAAAAATAACCCAACAAATGTCAACCTTGAATAGCCAAAACATATATGACTAAGTTGTGTATAATCTATTTAATAAAAACAAATAAAACCATACAATTATAACATAAGACCACAAAAATTCTTCATTCGATCTCGTAGGTAACACAAATTATTTAGATGTAACCCTGAAACATTTCTCCAATAAACTTGAAACGCTGACATCATCAGTGATGTGTCAACACTCTACAACAGAACAAAAATAGTGAACGACTTAGAATCAGGGTTTGAAAATGCTTTTCATAATACATAAATGAAGGCAGGGTAATCATTTGCTCATTTAATCTCAAGAATTGAACATCGGAAGCTCTACGTCCATCCACACAGCACCAACAACACAACACCAACAACTCAACACGATCAACACAACACCAACAACACAACATCAACAACAACACCAGCAACACAACACCAATAACTCAGCACCAACAACATAACACCAACAACACAGCACCAACAACACAACACCACAACGCTGCCCTCAACGCTTAACACTCAAACGTTGGACAGCAAAATGTCAGCGTTTGAGCGTACGAGCCAGAGTAGCGTAACCTTAACGCTCGATTGTGTCTCCTCAGGACGGTCCCGTAAGTAACGGTCCCTCAAGTTACGGTTACGCAAATAGAGCAACAAATAATAACCGTCCCACAAATAACTGTCCTGCAAATACCGGCTCCGTAAATAACGGCTTTGCAAAAAACCGCCTTACAAGTAACGGTCCTGCAGAAAACGGCACCACAAATAACGGTCCCACAAATAACGGTCCCACAAATAACGGTCCCACAAATAACGGAGCGCTGCAAGCACCTCTCTGCCATTTCGCAGCAGAACCAACAAATTTGGAGTAGATTAGCTGCGGCGGGCATTTTTTGATCGCTGTCTCTGGCAGGCTGGCAAACGCCTGTCTTCCTTCATTTTATTCCAAAGGAGCAGATAGAAATTAAATCCAAAGTACACAAGAAAAACATAAAAAAACGGAAGAACAGTATGTCAAAACATTAAGTGACACAGCGTGTGTGAACAATTTCTCAGTGAAACATTGTAGTTGAACTCCCTGTTTGCTTTTACCAGAGCCCCGAGAGCAACGAAAAATCACTTTACGAGAGAACTGTGGGAACAATTTTTTGGAAACATTTTGTTCAAACTTTCTGTGCGTTATTTAAAACTGAATTTCTTCAATTATTCGCTCGGTTTTTTTTGCTAGCCTAATATATAAATATTAAAGTCCATTCAGAGAAAATTTGTATGTAAAGAAGATGGGGTTTATTAATAATTGAAATCTCTGACCCGTGAATTCAAATTTCGGCATCTTTTGTCACTTGACTTCTTTTTTTCTGTTCTTCATTTTTCACTGGCGTTGAACATTCCACACAGTTGCATTAGCAGCCTACGAGACCTCCTCTTTCCTGAGCATCTGCGTGATGTCTCTAGGAATTGTGGGACATTTTGAATTAACCTTTTCCTTTACATTATCCGCGTGGGACGTGGGCGGTGTACCTGGAAGAGAGCCAGAATACCATCGCATCAAGTCAGCTTCTATTCCTCATGAACTGCTTTAGAGATCCCCAGTCACCGTGCATAAAACCTTCATTCATTTTGACTTAACTTGAAGCTCTTTCGTAGTTCAAACATAATGAGTCATGGGACGATTGTGTAGAAATGCATGCCACAAGTTGGGTACACATTTAATGAAAGTATGTGCCACTTTTATTTTCATAATTTTGTCGTTGTGTTATGTTCGTGTTACATCACCGAGCTGCGTGACAAAATCCTGTAAAATTCGTTTACAAATCTTGCGCGCTTGGTTGATTTTGAAATGCTTCCCAATGCAGGAATGATATGCATATGAGCTTTTTACCAACGTAACTTTAAATTTCACTAAAGTTTAAATGGAATTCACGTGCAAGACAAAAGTTCACTACGAGCAACATCCAGTTATAGGGACGGCAGAGTGATTAATATTTGAACGCAAAGGAACTGTGAGACGATGAAGAATAATTAGTTAGAAAAAAAATTAACTTATCCTTTATTTTCATCAGCTTATACCAACTGAATATTAAGCGAGAAAGCGAGCGAATTCATTTTACTCACTGTAAGTTATGAAATTACTTTCTATTTTGATTTTTGAAAAGCGCAAGGAGATAGAATGATGTAATTAAGCAAGTTTTTGGCAAAATGCTGCGCAGATATGGTCTTCTTTATGCATTTCGGATGTTATGTTTAAGTGCTTCATGAAAGTTGAACAGTCGACCTCAATACAGCGAAAGTGAATGATCGTTACGATCAAAATTGGGAAAAGGGAAACTTCATTCTGTGAAAAATTTCCCCCACTGCTAGACTGAACAAACCAAGATACCGCTACAATTAAGATACTTATCAGTTTTTCACAACCATTTCGTCTGAATTCCAAGCCAGTTTTCAAAAAGCTCCCTACACAGTTTTACAGAAATAAAGGTATCTCCGAAGCCACTAACAAAACACCGAAAAAACGTTCGAACGCTCGAGCTCCAATTATCCGCGTGTGGCTCTCAGAAACTCGTTTGAGGAAGGCGCAAAAAAATTTCCTCCCCCTGCCGGTAAAAATGGAGGCTGTTAATATATCATATTTCTAATTCCACTTTTGTACTAGGGAGCCTCATTCGTATTAAAGTCGACATTTAATCCTTTTACGACCAAATTTTTAGGCTCTTGAATTAAATGTTGCGGTAATTTCTCTTAAATTACTATTCATAAAGCCCTGCAAATGTTAACTTTTTATCGAAACATTTAGCATATAAGAACAATATTAGTAATTTCCTAATGTCATTCAGGAAGGACGCTGGGCAATAGAGGGTTAATTGGTTCTCACTTAGTGCTTGTCCTGAGGTCAGAAGTGACATCACAATATATTGTTTAAATCACCTAGAGGCTCGGGTGGTGTCTGCCATATTTCCACGGGCCAGAAGTATAATCACCTTAGAAAGTTTATTGATGCAATACCCACTGTTCAGCTGGGGTGTGTGATACATTCTAAAATTCAGAAGCACAACTACGGTGAAGATATCATTAAACCAAACACACTGTTCAGGTAGTGCGTATTGTAGATTATATTTGTCCTTAGTATGCCTACTTTAAAAAAAGTGTTTGAAGCCATGAAGACTTTCAAGCGATGTCTGTGATTCATTCCTTTTTTGCTGCATCCGTTTTTACAAAAGTTTTGAGAAATATTGAAGTCAATGACTCTCAGTCGCACAATCTTTAGTTGTTGGAGACGTTGTGTAGCTTCCAAACCTGCAACGAAACCGATGCTATTTTGTCATTTTTCAATTATTGTTCGTATATCGGGCGAGTAAGAAGTCTGCTATCTGGAGTAAAGAATTGTAAGCGGTGTCAGAAAAAGCTGCTTGCAGAATTTTGACCGTCAATCTTTTCGATCTGCGTGTACCTACGAAAAAAATGAATTTGAATATTGTGAGAATAATATATTCACCATTACCGAAGTGAGCTACTATTCAATAATATCTAATGTAATACCATGTACATTGTCTTGAAAAATTTGCATGAATTATTCAAATCCTTTGATTGTGTTATTTTGTCTAAGAGCAAAACCTTGTCTTGAAATGCTTGCATAACTTGCTGTGCTGGAAATTGAACCCCAGTGAAACTTAATTCCTCAAGTGTATAACATGCAAGCCTGATCTGCCAATATTAGCGTACATGTTCCGTATAAACTGTGTTTTATTTTATTATGGGGCTTCTGTCGAATGGCCTTTTCTTATTGGAGGCAACATTATTTAAAACTCTACCGAATATGAAGCTATCTTTTCAATCTTTTACGTATATTTCCTAGTAGTTTTTTACCTGAGTTAGTGATTGCCTGATAGGCTATATCCAGTTTGAACATGAGTTTTCAAGTCTAGAGCAAAATATTCAAAGTTTGGATAACATTGTTCTGTAAAACACACCTAAACTAAAGCTTCTAGCAGCACACTTATTCAACTTCTATGGCATAACATATTAGCTATAAATAAGAATCACCAGTTGAGAGAGCCAACGTACTTTCAATTTAACTAAACATGCCGTTTCATTTCCTTCTGTGAAAATAGCCAACAATTGTATCGCAAGTTAATTCGTTTGAAAGCTTACAAGATCACAGATGCATGCGAGATCCTGAGCACTTCATGACAATCGGTCGGTTTGCCTTGACTCCATCAAGCATTTATCCAGAGCTGGATCAAATTCTTGGCCGTTTGCGCTACTCGATCGAGCAGCGCAAAAACTGCACGCACGGAAGGCATTTAGCGACGTAAGGGACTACACACGCAATGAGGCAGTTGGTCAGACTTGCCTACCGCTACTGTAGCTCTCGTTCTAAGAAACCTTTTATTTCTAAATAGATGTTCACTTTGCTTAAATCGCAGATTCACTAAAAATTTAAAATCGATGAAAATGGTAATAAAGTTCGTCATGAATTATTGTACTAATGACTAATTAGTAAATTTACTTAATTTATAACTATAGTAATAAATTAATTAATGACTCATGATTCATTTTATTAGAACTTTCATTTGTAGTAAATACGACGCATAGGAGTACACTGTTAACTATGGACCCTTAAGTTACAGAATTGAAATAAAAACTTATGTTTTAACGTAATCGCTCTGAAAGTCTGAATGATTTTTGACGAGTAATGAGGCTAATTATCAGTAAATGAGTAGCCAGGCTTTAGTACCAAATTTGTTATTTTTTCTCGGCTGTCAGGCTGAAAGCTTGGCTCCAAAAGTTTTCAGTTACCTAATAGAAATTGTAGCAAATGCGATTTATTCCAGTTGCCTTCATTCAAAAGATGTTCTCAATGCTCTGATTATACCTAGGTAACTACCTAAACACTTTGGATTTTCGTGAAAGTTCTAACTCATTGTGAGTAGGAGGAAAAACAAGGGTGAGGTTCGGACTAACAGTTTCCCTATTCAAGGCAATTCATAATTTTCAGGTAACCAATACCACTGAATATTTGCACTGATTTCGTTGCATGCTTCCTAACAACCGACGTCTTAGAAAAGTAAACACTTCAAAGCAAGGCCGGAAAGAAGTTATGTCGTACTTTTAGCGAACCCGATGCCATATTCTCTACGCTTCCGACCGTCAAGAATTATAATAGCAAAGGTCAACTCTTAGAACAGACAGGCTGTCATGCAGTCTGTACAGGAGCTCGATACTCAACAAGGGAAGAGCAATGGGTGTCGGCGAAGCATCTATTCAAGTCCCTGCACAAAACCTCACCAGTAGGGGGCGCACGAGCGGAAATAGACTGGTTACGAACGCGTATTGTGAGCTAGAGATTCGTGTTCGATGAAAGTGCTCATGTTATGTGTGCTGATCTCGTATGGCTTGTTAGATTATCGTTTGAATCATGTTCGGATTATATTACTTCTGCTTGATATTGGACGAATGGTTGAAGTCTAGTAGAGTTATTAGTTGGTGATAAAAATGGCTTTTCATTCAAAATAAAAACAATGTATGTGTGCAATAAAAACAATGACGCAGTTTTGTGCACGTGCTGCATAAGGCCTTCTGTGACGTTAATAAATATCCTGTTACCTGATAAACCGACCCGCTAAACTAATGAAACAACCAGCTCTACTTATATAATTCTATGTGAAATTAATACAAACTTCAGCTGAGCAGGTAAAACGTCCTGCTAAATTGGTAAAACATTTCGTTAACTTAATTTGTCACCCTGCTAATCCAATAAAACATTTCACTAAGCAAAAGAAACTCACCACTACAAAAATTTTCCATTCTTCTAAACTAATAAAAATCCTGCTAAATTCATAAAACGTTTTGCTAAGTAATAAACATCCTCCTAAGCTAATCGATCCTGCTGAACTGAGGTCATAGGCCGCCTTCTTAATGCTCGCTATTTTTGAGAACTAGCGATTTATCTACGCGCTATTCGTAAGGACGAAGACTTAATCTGCACGTTCTGTTTGAGTCGAGTGGTCACCAGTCAGACCATTTCATGACATGTTGGAGTGTTAGCTTTGAAAGTTTGATATTTTTACTTGCTGCGAATCGCAAATAGCGATATGCTATTCAGCGCGTAGCGAATACGAATAGCGCGTAGATCAATCGCTAGTTCTTAAAAATAGCGAGCATTTAAGAAGGCGGTCCATGACCCGAGTTTAGCAGGATCGATTAGCTTGGCAGGATGTTTAGAGTCTAAAGCATTAAGTGCTTACAAAGTTTTAGTAAACACCTGTAATACACGTATACAACAGTATCTGCATTACCAGACTTGTTCGCACTGATTGGTTTTTGAATGAGAAATGAGACTGAAATAAATTTCAAGAATGTCATTCTAAAAGCAGATTGCAAGCAAAATTCTAAAAGATATCTACACATGTTAACGGAATTTCGGCAACACAAGTTTAATATTTAATGGGAGAGAAATTAGTTTTTAGTTTAAATAATCCCAAAATTGGAGCTGAACTGAGCAAAATGTTCCCGGAATAATTTCGTTAGTGGCTGTCGTGAAGTTACTGCAACGGGCGCCTGGAGGTCCGTGAGCTGAAAATGGCGCTTGCAATGCACAATGTTGGAAAAGCAAGGGAAAAGTGTTATGCTGAAAATTTGCGCAAGATAGTAACTCACTTCTAAAAACCAGAAATATACAGTGCAATGAATGAAAATAAAAGGCGCCCTTAAGCCCTCAGTGTATCGACACAGTATGAGCAGTTGTATCAATTAAGGCGTACTGTCAGTATACCGACACAGTGTGAGCAGTTGGATATTTTAAAGAGTACTGCCAGCATAAAAAACACTGCAAATATTCGATTCGATCATTTTGAAATGGAACAACATGAATTGCAATCGAGTTAATCATATCGCTTTGCCTGAATAAAGAGGGCGCTGCAGGCAATACGACCAATCAATACGGAAGTAATGACATAATTTTGAGCGTTTTGATCTGAACACCGAAAAATTACGAGGGAGAACACCTGCTCGTAAACTCTGGTTGATGGAAGGGCCTGGAGTGAGCTCTATTTTTGGAAGGTCGTTAAATTCTCTCGTGGGAATCATCGCTTCGCAGCTCTGCCTTTGATGGCTGTCGTTAATTACATCAGAACGAACATCGAAGTCTGCACTCGACCCACATTTTCGCCTAGACTTTACCATGAAAAACATTTGAGGTCGTGTTTATTTGCTCTTTTTTGGATGAGTTCAAGAAAGTAAAAAAAAAATAAGTTAGAGCTATCCAATAATGTGATGAAAATGAACGATGTCTATCTTTTTCTTCTGTCGGTGTAAAGACTATCATGCTGTGATTAGTGTAAAGTGTGGAAACATTCAGCCGAGTTATCAGGATCATTTACATAATGAGCTTCATTTTAAAGTATATAAATTTTTGTGTAACACAGCTTCTTGCCCCAGAAGAGGTTCGTTCTAGCGGCTAAAGAAAACTTCAAACTCAATTTCGTTTTAACTTTTTCACTTGGATCCAGATTACTCTCTCGTAGCTGCAGCAAATCGCTGGTTGGCGCAGTGCCTCAACAGCGTCGCAGAACAAGGAAGCCGAGTGCCCCAAAATGAAGAACTTTCGCTTATACCGTTCTTAGAGTTAAATTTAGCCTCGAGCTAGCCCTTTTTAAAGTATCCTTTAGTTTGGGCTCAGAAATTGCTGTTTTTTGCGTCTTTGACGCAGCTCAAAAGGCGTTTCTGCGCTCCCCAAGTGCGTACGAGTGCAAGATTCTTTTGCATTCAAATATAACGAAGCATGCACATCTGCATTGCCTCTCTGAGGGATTTATTCCCAAAGGCGCGTTTGACAAGCTGAAAAAGAACTGCCTGCATACTCGCTTAGAGAAAAAAGAAATCATCCGATAGCTATTGCTAGAATAATGTTTTGCTTCTTTAAGTAGCAAGTTCATCTTTATTGGATGCAAGCGCTTTTTCGTTGTCCTTTATGTCAGCGAGAGCACCATTAGTCGAAAGATTGTTTTCAGATGAGTCATTTCGATTGCAACGAAATAATTTTCTTTTCGTATAACTTACGAACACAACTAAAAAAAAGTTAAAACGTGCAATAACCTGTGTCAAAGTATCGTACATCGTTAATGGTTGAGTTAACTCATAGATGTACTCCAATCTTGAGTATACAACTGCTATAGCCCCGTATGAAACGTCACATAGTCTTAAAGGCATAAATTACCGCAGCTTTGTGCGTGCACTTCATCAGACTACATCAGTGACTCTTACTTTCTTAATTACCCCACTACTTGCCAATCTCATTCCCATTTCTTTCATTTCATTTTTCTTCTAGTTTTAATTAGAAAACTACAAATATCATTTGACGACACGCATTTCTTTCGTAATGGCAGACGTTAGTCAAACAAAGTTCGAATTACTTCTGCATGATTTCTAAATCATTTTAACTTTAATTCTTTAATTACATGATGATTGATACAGATTCTCAAGTTGGTGAAAGGTTCACAAACGTTGAAATAGTTTATCTAACATCTTAACACTGTAATCCTATGTCACAATCCTGTAACTCCAATGTCATATTAACATAATCCTCAACAATCCCGCTCATATTGCATCTCAGCAATTTCTATAACAACACATCTCAATAATTCCACGTCATTTTCTGAACAATCACTCTCACCTCACGTCTCAACAGCTCCGAATCAGTGAAGTCTACTTTCCCTGTCGTACTTCTCCAGAAATAAGGACTTTTTCTTAGTACCTACCAAACACTACGGTAAATGATGTACAGCGCTAAGAACAGGTAGGTTTTTGTATTGAAAAAAATATAAACTTAATTACTAGGTCGATCATAGTAAACAGAGCGTACTATTCCAGACTAATTGACGAAACCAAGCAAAAGCATTTGGGATACTGAGATTCGTGCAAAGTTTCCTCGGCTCGTCAAATAGTTGTTAGGACAGCCAGGCTACTCAGTTGGGTGCGTAGAATGTACTTGTTCCGGTATGTACGTACATTCTTAGGTTCTTGCAACCATTGGCTCATATGCGTTCTAGTCTCCCAATGCACTTACATTCTTAGGTTCTTGCATCGGTCATTTCATATGAAGCATAAAACAGCACAAGCGTCTGTCTTATCAAGGGTCAACACTCGCACCTGAGCGTTTGTGCAGGCCTCTGCTGCTTTTATTTCCGTTTTCCCTTCATTTCAGGACTGGAAATGGACGTGATTTAGATAGCGCGCTCTGGTCATTCACTCCCCGCTGCCGCACGGCCTTCTCGTGTGTGTCTTTTTTTGCTCTTTTGTCGATGCTTTTCGTTAACATTTTTATTTGTCATTTTTCCTTTTAGCTTATGTCGGTGACAGCGTTAGTTAATTTATTTTCATCTATGTTCTGGTGAATTTTTCTCAGGGGATAACTTTTATGAGAATGCCCATTTGATACGTGTGAGCCTATGTAATATTCTACGTCAATTAATTGATGCTTTCCTTGGTTAGCAATCTGACCATATATGACAATGTAAAATTTTCCAAAATTCATTCCGCTGTTGCAGTGCAAAATTTTAGCTAACATTCTGAATTTAGTTATTTTCCGGTGGACTCCGTATGCCAGTCTTTTTTTCTGCTTTTGTTCCTGTGAGCCTAGATTAAAGTGTGGCACCCAGACGGCTTCTGGCAAGGGATCGGCTCACTCATCCCACCAGCCAATTCTCTTTTGTTGTTGTACCTCATTTGAACTATTTTCCTTCCCCCCTGCAATGAAGCACGAGACCGAGCACAACACCGCTAGTTCAGAGAATATCACAGTTTCAAGTTCCTGCACTCTTCCACTCGTCGTGCTGAAATGTGTCGGTTCCTTTAACTCGTAGGTCGCAATGTGAGCCACCGGTGGTACACGAAGGCAATTTTCACATTGCAGCTGACTGACCAGTAGTCACAAACTCAATCATCGTAAATGCTTAATCAAAGCTAAATGAAATGACTATCCAGTTAATGTTTACTATTTTAAAAATGGGCCACCACAAGAGACTTAAAAGTAGAGTTGAGCATTGAACTTCAGGTTAATCCATCTCTGTCGACGTGTTGAGAGCGTATGCGAGCGTACGTGAAGGGAAGTTCAGCGGATTCTTTGACGTAGTTTCACGTGCTTTTATTCTACTCTACATGGAAGAATCAACGTCGTTCACTGCCATCCTCTCATCTACGGAGGAAAGCCTGGCGTTGTCTGGAGCTGTGCGGTGATTAGGAGAAAAGAGGTCAACGTATTTCTGATTGAATTCGTGAGACTTTCACTCATTCTAAAAGTTTCCAGCATAGGAGTCTTGAGCTCAGTTTTTCTGAGAGTTCTTGTCTGACATTGTGAGGAGCAGCCCTCGCTTCTGAGAACAGCTGCTGTGCCCTGCCAAGAAGCGTCGAGGTGGTTTTTTGCTCCGCTGTAGAGGGCGTGTTTAAGGCGCAATACATTCGGTCTGAAGCTGAGATAGGAATTTTTAGATGCCAAAATCCCAACCCCCAAATTATTTTCAGGAAATACTTCGCCTCTAAGTATTTCAACCCAAACTTCGTAACTAATAGAGATTTTATTGTTCAACATTTAATTTCTTCCATTCGGTTTATCTTCAACCAGTACGTTTGGTTGGCTTCAAAGTATTTGATTAAATTTAATTCATGTATTTTAAAGTTTTGATTCTTGATGATGTTTACACAGTTTTATACAAAAAATTTTCATGCGGTATTTCCCTATATAATAAGATAATTAATTCAGTTACCTATAACTTCAATGAGAAACTATTTAGTTGTATTTACTTAGAGAACCCCATCCATTAAACGTACAACAGCCCTGAATTTATTCACTGTCCTAATTGATTATCGTGTGGGAAATTCCCTTCCCAAATTATATTGTAGCTCACAAATGTATGAAAATGTATCGTCTATTACCTGTGAAAAACGTGTGAAAATTTTTTTCAAAAATTTTCTTCCTCGGGCATATGAGCCTTAGAATTTCTAAGATGAACACATCAAATACAAATTCATAAACCTCCAACCAAGTTCCACGTGAATTTTTCAACAGCATAATTAATATTCAATTTATCTTTGTGTACGTTACGATCCCGTGAAAGTAGATACAAGAATCATACCCTAAATAATAAATAAAACAGGAACTAATTTAAAAAAAAATTAGACTGTCTAAATACCGTCAACGTAAAACAAACCTAAGGAAATTAAAACAAACCTAAAGAAATTTCTCAACTGTATTATAAAAATTTCAAAATATTTTACCTCCTTTCTCTGATATTGGTCCGTCTGATTAAAAAAAAGTGGGAAAAATATTGCACGTTTGCCCTCCATTTCTTCCTTCGGACCACAGCAGAGAAGTGTGTTATTCTTTTCCCTTTTTCGTTTGAGCGCTAACTATCAAAATTGTAAAAGATCAAAATAACAAATTTCAGACACTTTCCTTAACTTTACTGGAATATCAGAGACACTTTTTCCTACTGAAAATCTAACCAGTGCCATGCCCGTTTCCTAGTTTGAGTTACAGTACACAAAGCCGGATTTCTGGTCTAGCTACATAGTAGGTCCAACTACGATAAACAATACCCAAGGTTTCACGAGTCTTCTCCTGCGAGGGCTGCCGAATTAGGAAGTCCGAAGCATTTCCTGGTTCTGAGCCCAGCCTCTCATCAGTGGCGAGTAATTTATGCAGTGCTGGAATAGGTGATACGCCCCGAGCCCAGCCTCCTCCAATCTGCTCGAGGAAAATAAAGACTTCGCCTCACTGCTCCCTGATATCTGATTGCCTGCCTAAAATAAATCCTTTCACGGTAAAGTGGTTTCACTATTTGTATTTAATTGAAATTTTTATCATCTTCCGGTAAAGCGACTGCACAGCGGTTGTATTTTCAAACTGTGTTAACATTTTTTCAGAGCCTTTAGATTAATGTTTCGTTGAGTCGGTGAAGCTGCAGTTACTTGAAATTAATTCAGTTTTTCTCAATGGTGTAATTCGATTCTACATTTTACTTCAAATTGTAGAAAGACAAAGCATTGCTATTGCTTTAAAAAAGTGATGTTCATTGTATCTTCATTCGTAACTGCGCTCCAACTCTGCTATAATGTTTGACTCAATGGCGCACAAGGAGCATTTACAATCAAACAAATTTCCTAATACAATTTTTTGATTATATATTATATGAAGCTTCTGTTTCGAAAATTTCGTCTATTGAATTCACTCAATGACTATGAGAGTCAATGATTTTCATGAAAGAAATACAAAGTGGATTTGTTTGAAACTAAACAATGGATAAATATGTTCTTTTCATGAGTGTTTATAAATATTTAATTTACTGAAGAATGTTCGCTGAGAAATATTTATTGGTTCGTTTTTAAAGATTTTTCAAGTATTTTAGTTAAGAGTTTGCTTAAATCTAATCAATAACTAGTACATTTCTTTTGAGATATTCTCCCTTCATCGTCATCAAAACAAAACAAAATGAAGCACATGAACCTCATACCTGCTTTATGCTTCATGAAAATGGTGTTAGAATTGATGGGAAAACTTCCCATTTCCAGTAATTTGTGTATCTCAATGTTGTTAGTTGTTTTTGTATTCTAAAAACAATGTATAATAGGCAACATAACAGTAAATTTAATTTTACAGCTATGCATTCTTACCCATAAAGTAATTAAGTTAAATTAAGTCGTTACTCCGGAGTTAAATCACTCTAAAACTCATTTTTCGAACTACTAAACTGCAATTGAAACTATATTGCTAGTTTATAAAAGAAACCATGTACATTTCATACAATAAGAACACTAGTCAACAATTGATAATACGCTAACTCCTTCCATTGATTTCTCCGTCACCCTTGACTCTTAATTTTGCATTCCAAATGAATGCGGATGAATTAATTTTGCAATTCAAAGCATTTGTTTTCATAATTCTACTTGTAGTTAACTTAGTTCTTCTTTCATTTCTCAAAGCAAGTTAACTCAAAATTATCCTAGTTTACCTGCACCACGCACTCGTCGGTGTTAAATAGAGCATCCAACACATTTTGCATAACATCGGATGTCTTCCTCGTAGAACCTCACTCGCAATATTTAAAATAAAAATAAGTCATCGCCAACACGGCACTGGGAGCTTGCATCCTCTTAACATTCACGACCATCACTTTTTCCGTGATCGCTTGTAGCACACATGATCTCACATGATCTGAGGCAGTCGTAAAAAATTCTATTTTAATAGGTGCGTAAAATAAATTTATAATGTAAAATCTATTATCATTCCGCCAACAATCAAGTCAAGTATAATTAGGTCTTCATAATCCATCAATTCCCGCGCCCTGGTCGCTGCCCCGCCTCACACTGCCCCTGCGCAGAATAGAGTCAGATGCTGCCAGTTTAAAACAATCACTCTGGCTCTGAAACTTTCCCCCTATGAATAAACTTCTCAATAAAATTTGTTTTTGTACAAGCGCTTTATCGACTTGGTTTTTCATCAGAAAATCTTAAGTGTATTTTCAGTGAATATTTCCAGCGGAAGGAGAAACGGATTTCTGAAAAAATAAGCTAGAGCTCAGCAAACATTTGTAAAGTCTACGGATATTGCTACAAATATTTAACTTACTTTTCACTCTGTGCGCGAGAATATTTGCAAAAAAATGTATGGGAACATTTTTTAGAGTGTACAGATATTGCTACAGACATTTAAGTTACTTCTCAATTCTTCGACGTCAGAAAATTTGCATAGTAAAAAAATCATAAAAGGATATCTTCAGAGTCTACGGACATTACAACACATTTAACTTACTTTATCTTTTTTACGACGTCACAAAATTTACACATATCAAGTTGAAATTCATGACGTTTCCATACAAGAAATATCCATCACATTTTTTGAGAATGGCATAGGTATTCTTGATGCATGAAAATTCAAATAATTGTCACTTTGCAGTTACGCGACGCATATAAATAAAATTATTATGCAGTATGTATATCTTTAGTCCAAGTATATACCATCACGCGTTGTAAAATTGAAAAAAAAAACATTACAAAGTGACAGAGGCTTTCAATAATAAAACCATTTAACTTCCCATGAAAAATGACATCAACGTGATTGCGCAAACTGTGTCTTAATGTCTCTCTGGTGTTCCCAAAAAAATTTGTTATCATGTGACGAAACTAACGTTTGTAGGTTATTAGGAGATATATCACTTACTAAATAACAATAATTACATCGATGACAAATTTAAAAGTTCAGAACGGCCTTAAAAGAAAATTCTGCAATAGAAATTTTTTCTCACTGTGGCAGCAAATCAAATTTTCCTGGTCTCTCAAGTCTTAGATCTGTTCAAGCGAAGCGTAATTATTGATGCTTTGAGAGTACACTCATCTTTTGGGACTTTGCAATTCAGATTTGCTTCACTTGAATTAAAAACTACCGTTTGAGGTTCGCAAATTCTGATCTTCATTTTAGTAAGAGATATATAAGCTTTCCAAAATCAATTCTGTCAGCCTTGAAAACGAATGTCATTTCACGCAGTAAAATGCCACGCCATCGTTTTAAAGGGAAGCTGTTTTCCAGTACAAAAATTGAAATCGATAGTTTATGTATTTGGCATCAAGATTTTTATATATTGTTTAGCGATGATTTAGCTGAAGTTGTCAAGGTCAGTTTGATTTCACAGGTCCACACCCATGTTTATACAACCGAGAGTTTTTTATGAAATAACTAAGTTGTTAATGACACTATAGAAATTAAAATGGGTACTGTTACGCTTGGTAGTCAAAAACCTCTTGGATGTATCCTAGTTTCAAACTGCGAAATTTTTTACCAGCTTATATGATATTAAAATTAAACTTAAAGTACAAAGGAAGAGTTTTGAGAAAAACATACAAACGTTAAGTTAATTTAATTAATAAGTTAATTTATTAATTTAATTTATTATCTTGCTACCACTTCAAGATATTTTTAACCTGAAATTGGTGATTTTTTATTCATGAAATTTCCACATACACTGAAATTTCATGACCTCATTAATATTGTTAAATATGGCTCTTTTGTTTAAAAAAATAGTAAAACGATGGCTAGTACTGTATTCAAAGTTTAAATTACAATGAAGATCGTTTATGAAAAATTGAAAGCGTGGAAAATGAATTTCAAAATCGCGATTTTCCCAAGTTCGACTTATTTCACCCACACAAGACCTGTAATGGCGTTAAGAGTTGATTGCGTAGTGTAGTATTCGATATATGTCGCATTGAATATTTTTTTCGTTGGCCTAGCTCTAAAAATGGCGCCCAGAATTCCGCAAAAATATGTCATCGTAAACACGGCACTGGGAGCTTGCTGCAGCTCAACATTCACGACCCTCGCATTTTTCCGTGATCGCTTGCAGCATAGATGCCCTGGTGGGGTCTGAGGCGGTTGTAACCACCTGGACGGCTTGTCCGTACAGTGTTCCTGCACTGGCTGGCTCAGTTTGTTTGTGTCCTTCCATGGTAGACTCGGAAAAATCAGAAATAGTCGAAAAATTTCATTGATGTAAGTTATGATAAATTTTAATTGATTGACTTTATTTCCGTTGTTCAAACAGTGTATGTCTTTTGCAGACAGAATGTGTTTTTTCAAGACACGAATGAAGTAATTAATACTACAAACACCCAAACGAGTATTTTTAGATTATGCAAGATTTTCTGAAAATCGCTTCCTTTCGCCACGTATTCAGGAAACAAGCGTTCATTGTCCCTGATTTTGTTTGTTGTTGTTAGTTAGACATCAGTCCTAATTACAAGAACATAACATCTATTTTCGGCTCGTGAGAAAACAGTAAAATACTTTTGCTACAGAGACTGCACTTTCGAGTTATAGCGCAGAATATTCTAATTCGGTTGTGTTAATTAGATGTTACAACATCCGCACAAACCCAATACTGGGTGCTAGAATATCATCACAAAGATGTCTATAATCAAGTTTACTAATTTCATGTCATTTTCTTACTCCATTCTAACAAGTCTGCCTTTCCCACCTCGCCATGAGCTCTCTATCTTCCATAGCATTGATCCAGTTGGTTGTAACTCCAAGTTCTGGGTGTGATAAACTGCATTCTGACATGGCAGTGGTGCTGTCATATCTAGAGCAGTGTGTGAACAAGCAGTGTGGTTCAATTTCATGCTGCCCATGCGGTACGTAGCGTTTCAGTTTATAAAATATAAGTTTAAATACTCCTACATGGCACGCAAAAAATGTGAATGTAAGCTGTGGCTTAAGATTTGTGTAGGTTTTTGGCGTCTATCTTGCGATACATAGTCGTAAGATAAAATTGTCTACCCTGTATCTAAATACAGATAAAACTATCACCTTGGTTGGCTCCATGCATTGTTCAAGATTCGAATCCTATCTTCTAATTCTAGTGTTACGCAATTGAAGGTTCTTAAAGTGAGGCACAATTTTTCTGCCCTGCGCAAGTGTAGGCAGGCTGAGTACTCTCGCGTGACTAATCTTCAAAAACCACTGCTTCTCGAGAAGATAAACTGAGTCGATTCACAGGATACACGCTGAGCATTTGAGGCTTTGGCATGACAGAGTGCGTACTTGTGATCGATACTGAGAGTGTGACTGGAGTTAATGCGAGAGAAGAGGGCTGATTAGAAGGTCTAAAGCATATTTTATTAAGAATAAATTTAAAGAAAAGTGTGAAGGAGTCATCGATGTTGCATGTTTAATGGATTCTTAAACCGTCTCTGAACACCTGATTAATACAAAGTGGAATTAAATTGTAGTATATGTTGTGTGTAATAGGTTTCATGAAGAGCAGTATTTCACTGCGAAACAATTGTGTTATCTTGCGAAGTTATTTTCTCTCTTCGAACGAACCTTTGCATATGCAAATGCAAAATATGATCGGAGTTGTCACATCTGTTCTACAAAATGAACATCTTCGAAATTGAAGGAAAAATTTTCTAAAATTATAATTAGAGGATAACCCTAAATGAAATTTTTTGATATCTTTGAATAATAAACAGAATTGGAAACAATTTTTGAAAAGATTTTTGTGTGTTTGACCATTTTGGGACTTCGATATTTTTTCTTTACGAAAACGTTACGTGAATGAAATGAAGGTTTCGTGATACAGCGGGTAAAATCAACACTCATTTGAAGTTAAAATCAACACATTTGAATTTACGTGAGCTTTGCTACAAATTTAAGCTACAGAAATGTAAGCTCTAAAACTAGAAACACATGGAAAAAGAATCCCAAATCTCTAAAATTATTTCAGTGTAGATGTGATTAGAAATGTTTGATTGTGCATTTTACCGCCTTTTTTGTTTAATAATAACTAATAATTCATGCAAATTTTTAGAAGTACATTTTTTCAGTATCGATGAAAGCATGATGGCAATGCAACATGGATCCTGATGCTGACGACTATTTAAAGTCTTTCTATATTTAGAGCCGCGTATCAAACAGAGCGAGGATTGAAAGTTATACGTAAAAAATTATACATACGATAAAACATGGCGAAAAAATACGCTCCTGTCCATTTCTCTAAATTGTCCCCTCGCACGCTAAGACGCTAAATAAGATTTCTTAGTCAAAAAATTGATGCCATCCAAAATCTCAAACATTTTTCTACGAATTCAAAATCACTCTTGTGTTTCGATATTTCTTCCATTTCCTTAGAAGTTCCGATTGTTTTCATCTTCATGAATTATTCTCTCCAATAGGCGAGTGCTGTCGGCGAAGTGCGTTCTCGTGGACCATTGACTTTCGTTGAAGGAAAGTTGTCGGAAGAGAACAGTTGGAAGTGTGTAGGCTGCGGTGTGCAGTTGGAAGTGTGTAGGCTGTGGTGTGCAGTTGGAAGTGTGTAGGCTGTAATGTGCAGTTGGAAGTGTGTAGGCTGTAGTGTGCAGTTGGAAGTGTGTAGGCTGTGGTGTGCAGTTGGAAGTGTGTAGGCTGTAGTGTGCAGTTGGAAGTGTGTAGGATGTTGTCTTCGATATTACCGAAGATGCGAATAAGAAGACTAGCGACAACCTCCCGACTAGACTAGTCGGGAACGAGTTCCCCTTGTTCCCGACGTTGCATTAGTGGCGTGGCTTATCTGGAAAAGATCCACGACAAGATTTTGGCTAGTAGGCTTTCGTTCGATCTACACAAGCAAATACTTGTGAAGACCGTCTACTGAACGAAATCAATTTGGTTATAATTTCCTAGTCTACCTTCCACATAGAATAAGACACCTCCATATTTTTTTAAGACTTGGTGTCTATTCGTATTTTTCTCATGCGTTGCTGCTGCAGTTGATCGTCGAGCTGTATGGCATCCTAAGCTAACCTCAATTTTTATGGACAAAAATTAGTCCCAGTTCTATTTATTCATTTATATCCAAAATCACTCATAAAACAGGAAAAGGTTTCATTCGCACAAGCCTAGGTTCGCAGAAGACGCTATCTTAAAATTCAGGGATCGACAGTCATTGTCTCTGTTAATTTCGAGACATTCTTATTTGCACAGTCAGATAATATTCCATCAATTACTGTTAATTTACCTCGCATCTAATTTCGTCGAATGAAAACTACCGTAGTTCGGGAGCGATCCTATGATCATAAATCGAAAAGGTGAATTATACGAAACGATGATCCTCTCCAAACGGTTACCAAAGTTCCCTTTTAAAATTAGTCTGGAACATTACTCCATCTTCCATGTTTTTTTATTTTTCTATTTTTGAATATTGCTTGTCACTGGTTGGCAGCATCATACAGAATTGCAACTATGTGGAAACGAAAAGAATTTTTACATTCTTCTGATTGATCAGGTGATAAGCATTTTTTTTCATATTTGATGTACTCGCGTATCGTATCTAAAATAAAAAATAAATTAGTTTTAACCTGGATTTCTCATTCAACTCGCGTATAAATCCGGACAGGTTCTACACGTCCTTCAATTTTTCTGATCTGAGACGATCAGTTTCAGTTCCCTAGATCCCTGCTAATCTCGGTGGACTCTTCTGCTTCTTTGCTACTCAGTCGAAAATCGATGCAGTGTCTCCAATAGCCTCTATAAGGGATGTAAAAATCGATTCAATGCAGTGCATTGCACTAATAGTTTTAGCTGCAGTAAATTCAGTGTGGCTACTAGCTGTTTTCTGCAATGAAAAACCCTATGCATCCTACTGCATGCAGTATATACTGCCTTTAGCCAATATTGGTAAGTACTGGCTACTAACATGTCTAAGCATTTGGATGCCGCTCGGGGGAGTTTACTGGCGGAGTTATTGCAGCAACGATCCGTGAAACCACGCTGCACAATTGCGGTAAAAGCGGGCATGATGTCTGTATCGCTGCACAGCCACTGTCGCGTCTGGCAACGATAACTTGTAGCAGCACTGCGCCGATTTTTAATAGGGCAGCTAGAGGAGCTCGACTGTGCTTGGATAGCTGGCCGGACTGTTTGGTGCTCTAAGCCGCCAGACTGCTTGCGGCCTCCGCAGACAGTATGGCGCCGCTGTTCCGCAGTATATATATGAGCCCTCGTTCCCGACGTCCTGGAACCGTTGGAGCGTCCTTGATGGCATGGCCTAGCGCCTATTTTCGGCCCACTCTAATTTTTCCGCCTGCTAAATTTTGTGGACTTTATTTATTCGTTCATGAAATTTGCGAGGTAGGCTGAAGAACCCCGCGTTGGTATGTATATTGAGGCTCATGCGCACCATAGAGAAGCTGAATTCTCAGAAGCTATTTTCAAGAAAGTTCTTAATTAAGTCAGTTGATTTTTCATTGGCGAAAGTTGATCTTTATTATCTTGGCTTGAATTAGCAGCTGAACATCATTTTATCAGCTTTAGTGAGCTGGATTCGTAGTAGAGTTTAACTGAAATATATATCATAGGAACGTAAGTGAACCGCCGGATATATCAACTAACAACACAATCAGAACTCATACTTTACTTCTTATTTTCATTACTGTAGATCTAGAATCAATCAGCGTATATATAAAAATGAATTATTTGTTTAATAAAACTTGTTCGGAAAGGGAATTAACGAAGATGCGAATAAGAAGACTAGCGACAAACGTACGGGAAACAATGAAAGTTCTTTTTAAAGAAACAAATGATAAAACTGAAGAGGATAAGAGACAGATGGGTTCCAAACAATGGACGTCGAACAATAAACTCTGAACAATGGGCCTGTCAAGGACGAATGTCCCAGACACCAGCTCGGACAAAACCGAACACCGCTAAAGAAATCGTCGTTCGGGGAAATTGGGAGAATAGTTTTCTTTGCTTTTCTCGTGAGTGAAGAAAATGTTCTTGGTAAATAAAGTACTAATAAATGCAATGGGGAACCGTATATTTTTGGTGATAATGAGAACAGATAGTTGCATGAGGTAGAGAATTTCATGAAATAACAATGGAGAGTAGTATAATGCAGCGATATCATTTTCATTGTCGAAATGTTTTCTTAGAGGAAAGAAAAGGGATCATTTAGTATGAACTGTAAGTGATGGGGAATCTATGCACCTGGGTAGGCGATATATGGCGGTGGACCTCACGCTATATCAGCACCAACAAACCTATATAACCTAAGCCTATTGCCTACCCTATGCTTCTGAGGGGACAACTGCGTTGCGTCATAGCGATGAATCGATATTTATCAAAGATCATCTTTAAGTCCTGGCAACTGCACTTGTACAAAATGGCAACAACTATTTTGTGCCGTTTTGTTGATAATCATTTTCAATTTTGCCTATCTTAAATATAATTTGGCCAAAACAATCAGTAACCATTGACTGACTCTCCGAAGGGACCACAGTTTGAAAGGAAAGTTTTCGTTTTACTGCTACGTTTTAATTTTCTTTGTGCGCGGCTTTTGTTTGCATAGATGTTGAAATGGTGCAAATACTCGTTCCTCGAGAGAAAATGATTGGATTAGCTGCGGACTTTCAGTAAGTCTCTGGTCGACACTCTTATTGGTCTTCAACCCAACTCTTTGTTTGTGTTATTGGGAAGCCTCGCGAAGAAGTAAAAGGACACAGCTATAACCGTAGAGCAGCACACTGGCTGCTCTACAGACACCCAAGATACTGTAAATTTCTACTATCTCTAATATTTTCAACGACTTATATATCATACAGTTTTGATTCGAGGCCGTGATGTTACTCTCCTTGCTTCAGAAAATTTCCCCTAATCCCTCAATTGCGTAATAGTTACCACTATGTTGGTGGCTTGATTCCAGCATTCCTCCCTACTCACACTCTCTAAATTGGATAAAGAACATTGCATAATTTTCGCTTTACGCTGACCTGCCATTTATCAACACTGATGTGAGTTTACAAACACTAAGTAAAACTTATTTACATTGGTTACGCTGTAAACCTAAGTAAATGAATCGAAAGAGGAAAGAACGCGCATTCACATAATTTGTTTTACAGCTTTCATGACTAAATTATTGCTATTGTTTGAAAAGTAGGAGTATTCCTTATGGGATTTGGCTTCGCACGCTGTGTGATCTGCATTTTATTTGATTTCTCAATACATCTACCCAAATTTTTTTCTGCGAGCTTTCTTTAGAACTCAATGTCTACTTTACAAGAACTTTGAAAGTTCTTGAAACAAGAAACAAGATGCTAATTTACCCAATTTAATTAGATTTATCATAATAAAATTTTGCTGTGCGTCCGACTCCCAAGGGCTTATGATCGTTTTCTCAGCTTCTAAACGAAACCAGCTAATTACACACAGGTTTGTAGTTACACGCTCTCCCAAATCAATCAAGTTATCTTATGGAAAAATTCGACAGCTAATCACTTAAAAATGAGGTCGATAGTTTCAGCCTGCCCTCGAAATTTCAACGATGACTGCAATTTCTAATTATGTCGTGATTGTTGTGTATTTGTTTACGTAATGGGGTTGTATTACATCATTATTTCACTCCTCTTACATTTATGTTACATTAATACAATTCTTCAATGGGCTAGCATCTACGTCACCGTGTAAAACTATCATCTCAATCCTTTGATCTCAAATTATGCAGATGTTTCATAACAGCTTCCTAAATTTCTAACAAACTCCTGGTTACTCAAGAACTGACAACTAAACTTTACGTTCAAATGTGATCTTTGCTACGAAAGCAGTTTGCATAGAAAGTTAACTGGATTTTAAAAGATTTTGCCAGGTACATAAATAGACAATTTTTGAAGCAAATTTTGTGAGCTTGGACTTTTAACTGCCCCACTCAATGAAAATGTGCAAATACTCTATTACATGTTTAATTTGTGAAATAGAATGTTTTTTAAAGTTCAACGCCTAGTGGAAAATCTGTCCCTGCTGCCATGTTGGTTGCAACCTGAAGCCAGTGCCTGTCTAATGATGTGAGAACATTATTGGCAGGAAATATTCTTCCTGTTAAGGCAAATTTGAGCGCAATAGAATGCTTCATATTATAGTGCCATATTATTAAGATGTTTGATGTAAAGGGCAACTGATCTCAGGAAATGAGTCCTCCCATGAGATATACATGGTAAATGGTAATCAAATTTGTACACCATTAATAAACTTCAATAGGGCGCAATAAATCTATGACATATATTGTTCAACAGTAAGTAATTCACTATCCGTGATGAGCTTTGTTAGAATCTTGTTTTGCAACCCATTTCATACTTATTCGGAGCTGCCAAACTCCTTCTACTCCAATCAAACGCTCATCGTTTACAAAACGGAAGCATTTTATTCGAATGACCACGTTTACTCGTACATTTGAATGTCAGTTGTGCTACCTGATGTTGTTTTTTATCGTCGTTCTCATTCTTGACACGTCGGCAGCTGCCATTACGAAACAAGCGCGAGTGCGTCGACAATATGCGGGGCTCAGTGAATCTACCATGACAATTGGCACTTTTGAAAAGTGATTTAAAGCATGGCTTCCGTGCAAAAATTATTGTATACTACTTTTGGAAACTGGCAGAACACATATGTAGTTTCTTCATTAGTCTATTTTACAAGTGTATTAAACCTGAATAAACCTATGTTAAACCATTGTGAAGTGTTTCCAAATAATGAAACGAAACCATTGAGTCCAGTGTACTTGTGTTTTTACGAAGTCCGAATTGTTTTTCTGGTCTATCACCTTGAAAATGTGTCTTGCCGTCTCGTTCTACCTTGTTTCGAGTTTCAGAAAACTGAGAGAGGCTGGATTTTGATAACATACGCTGTCGTATCGGTAAAGCTGTAAATGAAAATTCTTTCACAATACCTGTGCAACGCCGAGTTCAAATAATCCACATTTTAAGAGAAAAAAAGGCCCCACTGTCCATTTCTTGATCAAGTAAACTCCGAACATACCGCTAGCTGCACCACTGCAACCACATAATCCGGCCCTAGAGATGGTGCTACTATAGCGTGAGGTCAACCGCCATATACATCTCCTTGCATCTCATATCATATCTTGTATTTCCTACCCAAGTGCAGTTTGAGATGTACAAATTCAGCGATTATCGTTAAATTAAATGAATGAAAATAAGTAATATCCATTAGTAACCTAACCTAACCTTAGGCTATAGTAGTAGCTAGAGGTAGACCTCACGCTATAGCAGCACCCCAGATAATTTAACGCGTTCATCGCATTTCCGCGGTTGTTAACGATTGGTTTGATCAGGTTATACCTAGCAGAATTGGGAAGTCGACTTCTCTGCTCGAATACACTTATATCCTTCCTAAGAAATATGAAAATGCAATAGCACGATAACATTTCACCTTCGTATGATAACAGTTATTTTTAAAAAAAGATCGTGAAACAGATGAAATGTCATTCACTTATACCGGTACGTGAATGGGCAATTTACCTATTGGTAAATTTACCCATGCTCGGGGAATGTGTTAAAGCTTTCACTGTACGTCTGGAGAGGTGTGGGCAGCAAGCCGTGAGCTGCTCCCGAGACAGGCCTGCCTAACGAAAAGCCGCTGAGGGACCATTCTGTGTCCTGCACTCAGCCTCGTGGCCGGCGCGTGGTCGTGAGAACGGCCTCACGTCCTCGGGTTGACTTCCCAGGCTTACGAAATTTTGTTAGATCTTCTCTAAAGGCGAAAAGTGCCTTCTTCAGGCAAGCAGAGACCGCCAAGCTTACTTATACTGGCGTTCTAGTGAAGGTAAACCTGGAGAAAATAGGTTGAGAGAAATATTATTAATTCTTCGTCTTCGGCAAAAATTTGCCTTGATCAGAAAGCAAGTGCAGTGATAAAATTACGACATAAAAGGAATGTGGTCAGTTTTATTAGAGATTTGGAAAATCAGTCTACTTGTGTGTCAGAAAAAGTCTGTACCGAGTAGAATACTGGAGGTCTAATTGCTTCATGTTAAAATTGATTTATTCAGTGTCACGTAACTCTTTGGGAATATCCATCAAATAGTTCTTTTAGAAAGTGAGACGATGGTTTGATTCCACATTTCGATGACATCGCTGATGGAAACGCTTCCGACTGCTGTGAACTTCAAAGAGTGTGTTCGTAGCGTTTGAATATCCAGCTTCGTTTTGAAAGATGCACAAAAAGAATTCGTGAAAAACGCAATTGGAAAAACCACTTTCAAGCCAACAAAAGTGAAATAAAGCTATAGAAGCAAGGGTTCATTCTTCTCAGACCTCCTAAGGATGATTAATGAAATTGAAAACAAATTATAGCGAGACTTTAAACACAATAGTAAGTCGTACCATTAAATTTTGGAAAAAGGTGGAGAAGAAAGTTTTCATCTTAAAAAGTAATTACTTGCCACTTTGAGTTTACGAGCACTCTAAACAAATTACGGCTCTAAGAAGAATCAGGCAGCAGACGATTTAACAACAATTTTGAGGCCGGTTTCAAGCGTAAGTAAATTTAACTTAATCCTTCAAAACGTAAAATGAAGAAATGTTGGGAAGAAACTCTCTCTCTTAAAATATTGGAATCTGCTACACTAATACAAAGTCACTTTGAAATCATCGGTAGCTCAGCATCAAATGAGAAAAGTATACAATTTCAATAACTATTTCAGACCTCAAATAATAATAATATTTTGCATACTAAATTTTGGAGGCAATGAAGGTACTAAGGGTCGTATTTAATTCCATTGAAATCCTTTTCAAGCAGTGACCCTCGTTCTGCAGTGCAAAACTCGAAACAACGTTGACAAAAATTTTGTGGCCAGCCTAGTCTTACAAAAACCAGAAATCTCGTTTCGTTAGCTTGAAAAGCAATCAAATAGATTAAACAGAATAGATTAAATATAAATTGACTGGATGTGAACAAAGAAGCAATGTGCCAACTTTTACAATGCGTGCAGAACGTTAGATATCTGGCGGACTTCCTGTAATGAAATTGCATCGCGTCAATGTTTGCGTAACTCTCAAATGTCTGTATTTGTCCAGTCCAGCCCGTGTCTGGGCCTGCTACGTCGAACAGTAGTCCTGTGCCCAGTTGTAGAAGACTTCGTCGTGATTAACGTCGCTTACCATAAATACAGAGTTTTATTGACGTTCTTAGTTTTGTTGATGTTCAGGTCATTGTAATCGAGTAATTCTTACACAAAGTGAAGAATGATGAGGTTTGTAACGCCGGTCGTAGCGTTATGAATCATATTGAGCAAACCTTAACTTGAATTGATCATAATCAGTCTCAGTTTCTCAACTTACGCGATTCTCAATTCAGTTTTTGATTAACTTGGAATAACTGCTCTAAGTTTCATACGTAGAAGTTGGCTTTACGTGAAAATATGTACAAGTCAAGGGTCGGCTGAACAATACCGAACGCTCCTCTATGGAAACAGAGGCTAGCGTATTGGAGGGATTCTCAGAAATCAGGAGCTTTCGATCCAATAACTATGCTGTGTTCCAGTCAATTCGGGATCCATACAAAGACTACGTAACTTAACGCTACAGAATCTCAGGCAATTTGCCAAATGCCTGAACACAGATCCTCTAGTACAGACAGCGATTCAGGAATAGTTGCAGTCTGGTTTTCAGGTCGGGCCTGAAGTTAAGATGTGGCTTTAGAACAGTAAATATGGCACAGAGAATCCTGTTCTTACAACATATAAGTTTGACAATGTATTTCAGCGTTATTCAAGAACCAGACTAATATTGGCATTTGACGGGGCTATTAAAATGTGTTGATATGATGAAGGAACAGGGTTTGAATTGTTAAGTTTTGAGTAGACAGTTGTTTAAAATTGAACCGAATGACTTAAAAACTGGAGTTTTAAATGAGTTGAAAACTTTTGAGCCTGATCCCCATTATTTCAAACTATATAGTTCCTCAAGGACTTGGCAATTTATTTACTCCCTCTGATTCCACTGACCGTAAAGTCTTCGTATTTCTTTGATGCTGAAGTGAAACGAGCAACGTAGAAACGGCGCTGAAATACGAGAAATTGAAATTGAAACGAGCTTGCTGTCAGTTAAAATAACGTCTGCAAGAGTTGCTCAAACAAAGACGTTGAATTTCTAATTTACAAAATGGTCCTCACAGCCCATTTTAGTTTATTTTAGTTTTAGTTAAGTTTTTAGTTTTAGTTTAGTTTTTAGTTTTAGTTTAGTATTTAGTTTTAGTTTAGTTTTTAGTTTCAGTTTAGTTTTTAGTTTTGATTTTAGTTTAAGTTTAATTTTTAGTTTTATTTTATTTCTTAGTTTTGGTTTCAGTTTAGTTTTTAGTTTTAGTTCAGTTTTAGTTTCAGTTTAGTTTTTAGATTAAGTTTAGTTTTTGTTTTAGTTTAGTTTAGTTTTTAGTTTTAATCTTTAGTTTTAATTTAGTTTTTAGTTTTAGTTTAGTTTTTAATTTTTGTTTGGTTTTTAGTTTTAGTTTAGTTTCAGTTACAGTTTATTTCTCAGTTTTAGTTTAATTTTAAGTTTTAGTTTTTTCCCAGTTTTCTGAGGAACAAGGCCTCTGACTTTCAAAACGCATTAGGATAATGACGTCACGCTTGTCGCGCATGCGCGTGCCCTGGGCGTGTCTACGCGCCTGAACGACCAAAACGGCCTGCACGAAAATAGAGCCATTGTGATTAAAACCGATGATGCAGTGATAAAAGCTGTGTTGACTTAGGCTTGGCAGTGGGAGAGGTTGTGTTTAGAAACTACTGCTGAAGGGCCTGCCTGTGAAACAAAATGGAATATGCTTGAGTCAAAGCAGCTTGGGAATACATGTGCTGTCAATTTTGCAATCAAGTTTCTACAATGAACTCTTGAAATGAATATTTCCATTTATTCCATGGTTTACTTTTTTCGGTATATTATCTTATCTAGTGTTATTAAGCAAGAAATCATTAAGCGAGTGTAGCATTTGACACTATAAATATCTTGTTTGTTTGAAAAACCAGAAGCAACTGAAAGGCTAACAGAAAAATTTATTTCGTCACTCGGAAAATCTGAACAACTTACGAAATTTCAGTTTGAAGTTAGCTTGCGACCATGCCATTTTAACGCACAATTGAGTTTCTTTACTACTCTCAAAAATTAAAGGCGGTTGAAAAGTTATATTGGGTTGGTTGGGTTCATTCAAGCATAAAAGAACTTGGTTAATAGAAGTGAACGTGGATTTAAGTTTGAATTAGAATTAAATAAAATCGAGGGTTTCGCAAACATTAGCGTTAAATTTTAAGTTGAGTTGTGTTAAAAATCTTACCGCTCACAGTTGAGTAGGATCATAACTAAACTAAATAGGAAATTTAGGCAACCTGAAAACTTTAAGTTTCAGAGAGTGTTAGGCTCTAAAGTAAAATCATCTCAAGAATCATTCCAGAGCTAATATCGTTCATCAGATTCAAGGATTAACACTATTTTGCGTTGAGCGATAGGCTGAGTAACATGGATGTCAACAATATAATCATTAAGCTTTTGAGAAGAAAATGTGAAGCGTGCGCATTACGAAGGCGTGAGGCAGGTTGATCCCACTGAATGCAGTTAAAATGATGAACAAATTTGGCCTGTTTTCTGAAAATTTAGTTGTAGGTATTAGTGTATAAACCTCTAATTGGTGAAAATATTTAACAAACTATAATATTAATGATGATATATATAATGAAAATTACTAATTAGTTGAGGGGAATGCACATGCAAGGGAATCTAAAAAAATTCTCATATTTATGATTGCAAGCACTTGCATCTGCTCAAAGGGGCGTCCAATTAGCGGATCTATAAACTCTTTCTAAGTTTAAAAGTGTGCGCGATAAAAACTTCGAATTCATCAAGTTGATGTTGTTCGGAAATGGCTTTGTATTTATCATGTATAATGTCAATGATACTCAGCCACTCTCTACTAAAAGAGAAAAAGGCTTGGTAAACACCAAATACCAATACGTATATATTGCAAATTATGTTTCCTACACCTGCTGCAAACCAATTCGTCAACATTTCCCTGCACCACATACGCTACACTGCATCCATAAACAAAATTTTTCTACATGTCAGTCTCAGAAATTAATTTTTTGTTTGCTTCCCATTAGCCCTGCAGTTACATTCCGGCGATTTAATTATTTGTTAACAAACATTTTGAGGCATTTCCCATCATCAGTACACCTGAAAAAGAGTCATTATAAAGAGTTTATGTCACGAATTAGGTGAGATCCACCTGCTTTGACGCAAAATTGAAAAAAATGACTTTGGAACGCTGTAATAATATTTGTTCTCTGGAAGGTCAGCAGGAGTTTGACGGCCGGTTGCCTAAAAAGATCCCAACAGAGGTCAATAAATTTCTTCAATTAATCTCTAAGGAGAATCCCACAGGATAACATACAGCTAAACTCAAAAAAATTCCTCAAAATGAGCAATTACTTCCATAACATCTCGGTCGAATTCAAGAGAAAACATTCCCCTAAACCTTAGCAAATTTTCCAATGAGAACAAATGCACTCACACAACACGATAGGGGTACTACAAAACATTCCTCCCTGGTAATAACATCTCGAAATTTATTTCAGCCTGAGCACCTGTGATTCGCTATGCTTACAGTGCAACGCCAAGCACTTGCCTGCTGAGGTCATTTATCAGTGAAACTATTCAGTGAGATGATGGACGACAGCAACAACGGCGGACACGACCAGCCAACGCTACAAAAATCCTCCATTAAATGAGAGGAGTTCTGGAGTGGCGGCCTGGGCAGGCTATTGATCTTAGCGGGCACTGCACTGCTGCACCGTGGTGCACTGCACTGCTGCACCGTGGCGCACTGCACTGCTGCACCGTGGCGCACTGCACTGCTGCACCGTGGTGCACTGTACTGCTGCACCGTGGTGCACTGTACTGCTGCACCGTGGTGCACTGCACTGCTGCACCGTGGTGCACTGTACTGCTGCACCGTGGTGCACTGCACTGCTGCACAGTGGTGCACTGCACTGCTGCACCGTGGTGCACTGTACAGCTGCAACGTGGTGCACTGCACTGCTGCACAGTGGTGCACTGCACTACTGCACAGTGGTGCACTGTACAGCTGCACAGTGGTGCACTGTACAGCTGCACCGTGATGCACTGCACTGCTGCACAGTGGTGCACTGCACTGCTGCACTGTGGTGCACTGCACTGCTGCAGTGTGGTGCACTGCACTGCTGCAGTGTGGTGCACTGCACTGCTGCCCCGTGGTGCACTGCACTGTAGAGCTGTATAGTCAGCATCAAAAAGCTACAATTCAATGGTGTGCACGCAGTGCGCAGTGCTTTCTTCAGTCAAAGGTTCAAGGCCCAAGTATTTTAACGTTGAAATTCATAATCAATGCATTAAAATTGTAAATACATTATAAATACGTTAGTATACATTATAATTACACGAATAAGTTTTAAATAAAATATAATTCCAAATGTTGATATATATATATTAAATTAATAAATTCACCATAATACATAATAAGTTTTTATTCTCAACTAAAGCATCACCGTCTGTTTGAACGGGCCGGAAAGCGAGTCATTTTGAATATCTTCTAGCCTAATAATATGTAAATACCCATGGTGAGTTAATTTGTTTGGTGTCCGCTTCTTCCGTCTCTCTGTGACGCTCATAAGGATGCTCAATGACCGTATCTGTGATACGAGTTTCACCAGTGCACAAGTACAAAAACATTTTTATCGCGGATACTATTGGGATGGACATCTTTGTTCGTCATTCACATCTGGGAGGAAATTATTCGGAAAATATAGAATCCCGTCATTTTTACCGGGCGCGTACACTAGCATATATTATAATGCAAGTTTTCACTCTCAAGCAAAATAATGTGTTCTGGTTGACCACACCACCGGTGGGTCCGATCGCTCACCTGTTCTTATTCCTCGTTCCTCGCCATTTTTGGCATTTGATTCGAGGCAGGGACTCGTCATGACGATATTTGTCTTGCTACGGAAAATTACTCTTCTCTCCTGAGCCGCCATTGATAAATTTCAACTTTGTTACTATCCCAACTTGTGGATGGAATAAAAAATGCAGGACACTGTAAAAGATTTCACACGCCATCCTTGGTTACATGCGTAAGGAAACAAAAGTCTAAGTGATTTATGTTCGTGCTTAGAAATAATATATTAAAATATGAGCTGATGAAGATTTAAAGTTGTGTTAGATTGAGCGCTATGCGTATAGCTTGTAATCGCATTTAAAATTCACGCTCAGACAGATAGTGCATGAGTACGCTCAGCGCTGTGTGTTGTGTGCACTTGTATTTAACGATGTTCCACTTCAGACTCCTACCTTTCTTTCACTGGAACTTCAAATTAATGAATTTAATTACCCACGCACGCTTATGAGAAAGGAACTTTGAATAATATTTGTCACATTATACATCTTGAAAATTCACGCTGGCTGACCCTCATCTAAGTTTTGCTCGTAATTATTTAAAGACTTTGCTTAGGCAACGCTGGTGCAACACCTCCGAGAGACAGCGACATGCACGTACCGCCTCAAGTCGGTGAGGGCTCGTTCTCTGGATGCCCTCACCCTCAAGAAATGTGTACTCGAAATTTACAGCAGAGTTACACATCCTTCCGTATACGTATAGAAGTTTCAATACCATACGAACATGATGCTTGTATTTATTCAAAGTCGTGCGTTCTTACCCAATGATGGTTTGGTGGTTATTGTTATATCGTTTCTTCATTTGCTCTTTTCTAACAGATTATCTGGATTTGAAAATACGCGAGAAAAAAGTCGAACAATTTGCGGCGTTAGCTTCACGTGTTTTGCAAAGCATGGCATAAATTCAATCCGAGTTGAAATGAAACAAATAGGGCACAGAGCATAATTATAATAAAGTACACACTTCGCTTGCTGTTCTTCAGCAATTAAACAACCGCAAGCAAAATCGGTCATAGAAAATAAATATCAGAAGTAGTTCGAATCGTTCACCACAGAACGTAATGCAAACCTCATATGCAGCCTCCATTCCGTATATGAAGACTCCTCAATTTCGATATTCCGTTTTTGCCATTCTGAGGAAAGAAAATAGAGCTGCTCACCCTAGGGCTCTAACAGCGCCGTATTATAACGCTGGCCACCTTGGTACAGTTGCGGTCACTTTTATTGCCGTCGAGGTGCTTGGTGTCAACGTTGCCTTGCGGCATTTAATTAGAACAAGAGTTACCTGGGCACAATTGGGCATCCAGTCCCAACTTTGCGACAGTAAGGCAAATGTTCACTTCTGGAAGTCAAATGTTGAGCTTCCTTGAGGCTATAGCCGCTAAGTCTTAACTTTGCGACAGTAAGGCAAGTGTTCACTTCTGGGAGTAAAATCTTGGGCTTATATATTACTCAATGTTATTTACAGTTGCACAGGTCTAACCATTCAACAATAAGGCAAGTGTTCACTTTTGTGACTTGATGTCGAGCTTCCTTAAGGTTATACTGTAGTTGCGAAGTCTCAACGATTCGTCTATAAGGTAAATGTTCTCTTCTGGGACTCAAATGTCAAGCTTCCGTAAGCTACATAGCCTCAAACAGCTTGAATATTATAATGCACAGATTGAAATTTGGACTAGATGACATTTGCAAAAAAATTTACATGGGAAAATACAGCTGTTAAATCTGGAAAAATCTGAAATGTGGACGAAATTTTTTGATCGTTTAAGATCGCTCTTTGGCTATAGAGCTGAAAAATATTTTTCAATGAAAAACTACGACAAGACAAAATTAAAACCGATAAAGTACTTGTATTAACTTTTGATAGTGGATTCATATTAACTGCATCTCAATTTAACGTCTCAAGTAACTACGTTTACATATGAACTGCACGGTTCAGTTCAACGGCTCAAGTTGCTGCAGTTATTTCTTATAGGTTGCATTGCTCAATTAAACGTCTTAAGTTACTACATTTGTTTTACATTCACTTCACTGCTTAATTTAACGTCCTTAAGTTACTTAATTTGTTTTACATTCACTTCACTGCTTAATTTAACGTCTTAAGTTACTTAACTTGTTTTACATTCACTTCACCGCTTAATTTAACGTCCTTAAGTTACTTAATTTCTTTTACATTCACTTCACTGCTTAATTTAACGTCTTAAGTTACTTAATTCATTTTACATTCCCTTCACATTTCGATTTAACGTCTCACGTTACTGCAGTCGTGTTGGGTAAACTTCATAACTCTATTCACCACAAGATAATACAATTTCTTGTGAACTTCAGGCCCGAGAAAATGGCGTACAATAAGCCGAAAGCGCAATTTACCGAAGAGGCCAGTGGTCTGACAAGTGCGACAGCGACATCAGCCTCCCAGCAGACGCCGCTTAGAGAAAATTTTGCGCTGCTGATATTTCCGGGCGAGTTTGTGCTCTTCCGACCCCGAGTGTCAGTTTCATTGTGTTCATGATGCCTGGGGATACAATCTTCAAGATACTCATAGGATTCAATTCATGTGAAATTTAAAAGCTCTGTGCATGCGAGCTCTTACAAGGGTGGCAGTGCCTGTCGAATGATCAGTTCTTAACACTTTGACTGCGACGTGAGCCGCCGATGGTATACTGCGGGAATTTTCATAATGCTGCTGATCGCCAGTAGTGAAAAACTCAATCTTCATAAATGCTTAATGACAACTAAATGATGGCATGATCCAGTTAATGGTTGCTATTTTTAACGTTATTTACAGTTAACTTTAAATTTGAGTAAACGGATCATACTTGGGACTGTATATAGGCCCCCAACAGCTTGTAACGTCTCTTTCCTGAACGAGCTTCTAAGCATAATATCTCAGTTTAACAAATCTCTATACAATGACATAATAATCTGCGGGGATTTCAACTACGATCTTCTACAATTTGAAAGCTGTGAACAAATTTCAAACTTCATGAATATTTTTCAGTCTAACTCCTTCCTTCCAAACATCACGAAACCTACACGTATTACATCCGAATCTGCTACGTTGCTCGATAATATTTTTATGTTAGATCCGACTGATTTTCTCACCGGAATGATGATTTCTGATCTATCTGACCATTTCCCGGTGTTTCTCATCAAGAAAAATGTCTACAGTCCTTGTACCAGTCCACAGGCTGAGACTTTTTCATATCGTTGTGTAAACGAACAAAACTTAGAAACAATGCGAAATGTTCTAGAAGAATTAATGCCATCATTAGCCATTCATGAACTGGACAATAATGCGATTGACATTGATGAAGCAATCCTAAATCTAACTGAAATTATAACGACCGCATACAACCAGTGTTGTCCAATAATCACTTGCACAATTACTCCGAAAAAGAGACAAAAACCCTGGATTACTGAAGATATCGTGATCAATATAAAGAAACGTCAAGCGTACCTAGTCTTACTATACGAAGGACGAATATCTAGAGTTACGTATAACAGATTCAGGAATCATGTGACAAATCAA